>JAWNMV010000369.1:0-35708 GCA_035043635.1 Drosophila rellima | reverse complement strand
TTAAATTAAATACAATTTATTCAATCGGACCACAATATCATATTGCTGTCATAAGGAAGATCAGTCGAAAATAAACTTTTTGGTTGTTTGTTGTTTGAGGTGTCTCAACCAAACTAACAGAATACGCATTTGGGATGGTATTCTACATCCTGAATAAATTTGGTTGAAATCTGATATCAAATAGCTGCCATAGGAACGAATTTTAAGATAAAGTACGAAAATTTTTGATGTTTTTAGAGATAAGTCAACCAAACTCACAGATTGAGAATTTGTAATTTGGTTTAAATCGGTTCACTAGATCACATATGTCGATGTAATACGAACAATTAGCCAAAAAGTTAATGCCGCATCATCACACCTTCGGCATGCCTAACGTAGCGCACCTACGTATGACCTATCGGAGAGCTAGGGCACAGGGTATTATACAGTCGAGCACACTCGACTGTTGCATGCGCCCACTTGTTTTTCTTTCACAAAATAAAAAGTTTACTTACATATATACCATCTGTTGCAGCATCTGTTAAAAAAAGACAACTTGTTCTGCCGTGTTATAAAAAGAAACTGGTCAATTATGTCTAGGTATATAAAAGGAGTGTAAGTTAAAAGTGAGATGCTTCAACATATGACCCTATTAACAAGGTCATATGGGTAGAGTTTTTTATTCTTCGCCTTTTCCTTCTACCACGTAAGCTCGTAGCAAGGACATTCGGGTGGTTTCTAAGTTTAGTCTGGTATTTTTCCACTTGAGTATTAATGACATCTCCAATCAGAGGAACGCAAAGATTTTTACTTATCTCAGCTGTCCGCACGAACCAGTCAGCTCCACTGATTTGTTTCAAAATTTTAGCTTGGAGAACAGGTATCCTTCTTAAGTGGCATTTCGCAGCTATTCCATAGACCAGGAGCCCATAGCGCCAAACCGGAGCGAGAATACATTTGTAGGTCAGAGATTTTTTGCGCAGGGATAACTTCTTTGTACGGCAGAGGAGCCAATTCATGCATTTACATTTTAAACGAACGGAGTTAATAATCCCGGACACATGACATTTAAAGGTTAGCCTACGATCTAGCATAACGCCAAGGTACTTGTGAACCTGGCTCTGCTGCACAAGTTGGTCCAGTAGAAAGACGCCAGGGCTAGACTCTTTCCGCAGCGTGTGAGTTACTAGAGCACATTTCTCGGCATTAATACCAATGTTCCAATTTGTGGCCCAATCCTCAAATAAGGCAAGATACTCATATTCATATACACAGCTATTCCTGGCAAGCATGGCAGTATCATCAGCAAAGGTCGCCACCAATAGATCCTGACGACGATCTAGCGGAAGGTCCCTGGCCGTGGGCATATCATGGGTGAACAAACTGTATAGAGTGGGGCCCAGAACACTACCTTGAGGAACTCCAGCAGAGATGCGCTTAGTGCTTGAAGACACACCATCCTGAACCACCTGGAACGTTCTGTCCGAAAGGAAGCTTGCAACAATGCTAAAGAGCTGAGGGTTCATCAACGCTTTGATTTTTGACAGAAGTCCCTCATGCCATACCCTGTCAAAGGCTTGTTGAATGTCCAAATAAGCGGCTACCACGTAATCTTTAGCTTGGAAACCATCCAAAATATGATTAGCCAAACGGTGTAATTGCTCTGGCGTACCATGCTTTAACCTGAATCCGAACTGAAGCTTAGGGATAAAGCCTGTCAAAAGGTGCGAGTATACCCCTTCCTCAATCTTCTTTTCAGAACAAGAAGACCCGCAAGAGTAGGCGAGGAAAGGGAATGCTGACGAGCATTGGGAGCAGCAGACACACGAAGAGGCGCAGAACCAGCAGCCGCGACCCTCACTTTGTCAACCAGAAGTTGTACCGCAACATCGACATCATCAGATGAAGATAAAATCATGTTCAAGTTGATGGAATCATCGAGAATCTGTCTAAACCGATTAATGTTATCACCCAGAGGCAAAATCTTGCATCTTCCAGGAAGCCGAGAGACCGAGGAAGAGATGGTGGCAAGGAGAGGCAAATGATCAGAAGAAAGATCATATTCTTCACTAGCCGAAAGAAGATTATCAGAAATTCCTTTATAAATAAAGAAGTCCAGGCACGAAGGAGAGCTTTGTCTATTAAAGGGAAAGAAAGTGGGTCTTCCAGTAGCCAAGACTTGAGCAGAGCAGCCAACAAGCGCATCGTGAAGAGCAAAACCTCTGGTGTCAGCTCTGAAGTTGCCCCATAATCTATGCTTGGCATTAAAGTCACCAGATTCTGCAGTATCAAAACTGCAGCACCACCTCTGGCAGAGCCAAAAGGGTGATCCGCACGGTAACAAGCATATCCGTAGCTCAAATCTGCATCTTGCTGACTCACTCTTTTACGTTTTCGAAGAGCTCAATTCGGCTGCTTGTTGTTGGCCGCTATTTCTGTTCAAAAAGATTTCGACTAGTCGAAACACTGATTCAATCGATATTTTGAAAAAAAAAAAAAATAAAACTACCAGTTGTTTACCAAACTGTGCTGTAAAATTTTCTGTGTAGGCCACATTTAGGTACTGAATACAAGGGTTTAAAAATAGCCTTACAAAATAATTTCGAGCCAGTTTGCATCTTTTTTTTTATATGGAGTTGATACTTGATTAACTGTGCTTAAAGCTGAATATGTGGAGGCAACAAAAAAAATTAAATTAATGCTTGAAAATGTTGAGCAGGTGTCATCTACATGTGACATTGTGACTGTGGCAAATTCAACAAGAGCTTTCCTAACCATAATAGCGCACTTCATTCATGATAAAAGACTTCGATCCATGAACCTTACAGCAGAAAGGATTGTAACGGTAAAAGTAACAATCATTTATAAAGAACCGCAATCTAACGAAATTTTAAACGTAAATCTTTTAATGCTTATAACAGCTGCGTCTGATTTTAACATTGAAAAATCGAAGTGGATCAGTCTCACTACAAACAATACTGCAAACATGATAGCGGCATCACGTCGTAGGAAATAACAGTCATGTTTCATGCAAAGTGATTGATTGGACTCGTCAGACCAGATCACCCGCTTCCAATCATCCGCGGATCTGGAAACCGAATCCAGAGACATCATGTCAATGATACAAAACAAAACTGCATACTAAGACTTTTGGAAACTCACCTAATTCGTGGGATAATCAGGTGTAGATTCTTATTAAAAATAATTATAATATTAAATTTTTAGTGGCCTTCCCAAAATGAGATGAAAAGTCAGTTTGTCTGTTTGTTTGTATCAAAGCGTTGAAATAGCTAAAATGTGTGAATTCCCAATTATAAAATTAGAAACTTTTGTTCTACGACTTTTTCGAAAAATAGCTTCTATTGTTTTGGATACTATGGTAGTTTAAAGTTTAGCAAATTTTAGGGATTTCCCGCTAAACTTTAAACTACCATAGTATCCAAAACAATAGAAGCTACAGATATGATCTATATATCGTTTAAAAGTTATTTTAAAGATCTTTTAGGCATGCCTCCAATCTTTTTCTCTGAAGTACATAAGTAAAAAGATACAGGTGAGATACGATTTATTTGACGATTTAAAAAAAATCTACATCTCAAATTGAATTCCGCGTTTTTTGACAAATAACACATCTATGTGAAAATTCGTTTCCGCAAGATAATACCTTTTAACTATATATACCTTTACATTGCTTGCCAAGTACATGCATGTTTAGTTTTGTTATGTGACAATGAGGGCTTTCATTTATTCAAATGAGCAAAACATTAGAGTCTCCACGCAAATTTATTTGACCAAACTTGTTTTTAAAGAATAAGTTATATATAATAACGAGTTCCACTTTAGTTTTTAATACAAAAATATAACTTTATTTATAGAAACATAAGCGAGTTGAACATCGGAGTACGAGAATAATTCTAGACTAAAAGTTAAATGTTTTGACGGCGCTTAGCAAACCTCGGCTAGGGGCTTTTGGGGATTAAGCTTTATACTCTAACGTAAACAGAGCGATCTTAGGGATCGCTCTTTTGAGATGACGTATATTCGGGTGCTAAGCAACAGCCTGGGTTTGTGCTGCGTCGGCAGATTTGACCCTTGGTGGGAAACAATTCTAGCGGATGTTTATATTAACTGTTTCGATCGTGGGAGCGCTTGAATTGTTACTTTTACCAGCTTGTTATTCTTATTGATATTTTTTTACATGATAAGGGGAATATGTGCGAGAATATTTAGGCGGTTATGTGCAAAACATATGTTACTTCCCCATCCATAAAAAATTAGCCTGTCCTCAGGCTGTTATATTGGGATATAATGTTGGTTCAGATTCGAGTGTAATATTTGCATTTTCATTTGATATTGGATTTAATTGGACATCATTTAATTGTGGATTTGATTCTGTTTGTTTCTTATAGTTGACAATTATTTTGTGTAGTATGATTTTATATTTATAGCTAAAATTTAGTACTAGAGCGATTACAATAATTGTACGTGCTGTTAAAGTTGTAATTTGAAATGTATTGTAATGCTTTGTTTGTTCTTGTACAATTTATTTAGCTTGTTTACACAAATGGTTTGTGTGTAATCTAGCACAGTACTTGTGATTAATATTTCTTCTAGTTGAATTGAACAGTTAAATGCTTTTATAATATTATAACTTTCTATTGTTATATCTCTCTTTAAACAATTTTGATTTAACATAGTTTTAGGTAAGTTCCATGTTAACATTATATTGGGCTCTACATATTTTGTTTCAAAAGATTTATGTGTTTTTGAATATCTACATTCGGTTGTTGCTTGATTTAAAATTCCTGTTATACATTTGTTCATAGCTAGATCTTGAGTTTTTACGGTGTATGCTTTATTATTCTGTATAAAATATTTGTCATGTATAATTTCAGTCAAAATGTTTCTGTTTTCGTCCGGGTAAGGAACAATTTAAAAAATTGGCGTGTTGATAATTTCGAGAAGAATATGGGAAATTATCAAAATTTCATTTGTTGTTGATTTTAACCATTTAGAAGTCTTAATGCTTAAAATCTTTTCAGAGTTGACATGTAATAGTGGACGGTGCTTTAGTGATTTAGGGTTAAATATACCCAATCTTGTTAACTGCCTTCCCAGCTCTATATCTTAGATGTATTCTGTGAATTCTCGTAAATTAAATGTTATTATTGCTAATCTTTGATCTCCATCATTAACTAAACTTCTATTCCTCTATTTACTGCATCTATTATTTGGCTTAGTTCGTTTGCTTGAACACTATTTTCTGCTAAGTTACTTATTTTTGGTTCTAATTCTACTCTATCTTCTTGATCTAATATACCAAATAAGTATGTATAAAATGTTCCTATAAAATTGATTAGGCCTCATTTGTTGTTTATTTCTCTTTCCATTTTTTCTGTTAGATATTGAATTTGTGCTATTGTTTCGAATTCTTTAACTTGTTTCATTAAATTACTGTACGTGTCTTCTATTTTTGTAAGATTAACAGTTAAATAGTGGTATTCATAATTTATTGGTAAGTTAATAGTTCCTGTTGTAAATATGAGGTAACCGTTTTTTGATTTGATCGGATTTACTTCTAGACTTTGGCCATTGGTTTGTTGTATGATACATGTTATCATAAGTAGTATTAGGAATATAATTATTTTATGTTGTAGTTTCCTGATTTGAGTTGTCATTTGGTGATGATCTGTAATTATCATATTTGCTTTTGTTAATTTTCGTTTTCTTCTTAAATTTAGATTTGTAGTGTATTATCTTTCTACCTCTATTTGTTTCTTCAAAGTGTTTTTTATCTATTTATTTCAAATTACCTGTCTTTTTAAATGGGTTTGTTGATATTGAGCGTACTAAGGGGGATTGCCTATAAATAGTATCTATTTCGAAATCTGTACGTTTTATACCCGTGCCCATTGAAAATGGTCAAAAGGGTATAATGGTTTTGTGCAATGTATGTAACAGGCAGAAGGAAGCATCTGCGACCCTATAAAGTATATATATTCTTGATCAGCATCAATAGCCGAGTCGATTGAGCCATGTCCGTCTGTCTGTCCGTCTGTCCGTCCGTCTGTTTGAGTCAAAGGATCTCAGAAACTATAAAAGCTAGAGACTTCAAATTTGGTATGAAGGTTGCTGGATAGCGGGCGCAGATCAAGTTTGTTTTAAATTTTAGATGTCACGCCTCTTTCGCCTGCCAATCGCAAAAAACGATTATCAGACGCGATCTTTAATATAAACACTTCTTATTAAACAGGAAGATAAGAAGTAAGCCAATTTAATGACCCTGAAAGTTTCAAAGCGATTGAGTAATAAATAGAGAAGATATTTCAAATTTGCTTTTAATTCACATAAATCAAAATCATAGACATAGGCAAGTGCGAGCGAGATAGCATATGCACATTTGTTTGCACAAAAACATAACCGTGAGCACGTGTACGAAGAGTGCGAACGCAAATACGAGCGATAGGCAAAGTTATCGATATTTGGCTACAATTTCTATCCTATTTTAATATATTAACATGGTTTAAGTTAATACATATTTAAGATTGTGTTAAAATATATGTATGTAGATATTAGTGTGCATTGCAAAAAGCGGTATGTATAAATGCCACTTTATAATTTTGCACCTTAACACCTCAACGACAGATCATTTTACAACACTGAAATCTCTGAATTGATAATAATTATTATGTTTAATAATAAGCTAGTAAGCTCGCACATATGTTCAGTAGGTTTCTGTTTTCGTCCGGGTATGGAACAATTTAAAAAATTGGCGTGTTGATAATTTCGAGAAGAATATGGGAAATTATCAAAATTTCATTTGTTGTTGATTTTAACCATTTAGAAGTCTTAATGCTTAAAATCTTTTCAGAGTTGACATGTAATAGTGGACGGTGCTTTAGTGATTTAGGGTTAAATATACCCAATCTTGTTAACTGCCTTCCCAGCTCTATATCTTAGATGTATTCTGTGAATTCTCGTAAATTAAATGTTATTATTGCTAATCTTTGATCTCCATCATTAACTAAACTTCTATTCCTCTATTTACTGCATCTATTATTTGGCTTAGTTCGTTTGCTTGAACACTATTTTCTGCTATGTATAAATGCCACTTTATAATTTTGCACCTTAACACCTCAACGACAGATCATTTTACAACACTGAAATCTCTGAATTGATAATAATTATTATGTTTAATAATAAGCTAGTAAGCTCGCACATATGTTCAGTAGGTTTTCATTTATTATCATTGTATTTATATGCTTAAAAAATTCTGCAAAAACAATCACAAATATTAAAGCATAGCACTTAAATTTAAATTGCGCGCGCAATGCAGCAGCCTTTAACAGCTGATTTCGATGATTAAGAAGAGTGGGAGAGATTATTTGGTGTTGCCGGACTTCAACAAGCTGAGCAAATTTTAGACAATGGCTACTCTTGGCATGAACAACATCGATTTCAGCGATTACGATTACGATTTAAGATTTACTATTTTAATTAAATTAAATACAATTTATTCAATCGGACCACAATATGATATTGCTGTCATAAGAAAGATCAGTCGAAAATAAACTTTTTGGTTGTTTGAAAGATCTTGACCAAACTAATAGGATATGCATTTGAAATGGTCCTATATATCCTGATAAAATTTGGTTGAAATCGGACCACTTTATCATATAGCTGCCATAGGAACGATCAGTCCAAAATCAAGTTTTAGTATGATAAACTTTTTTGTTGTTTGAGGTATCTCAACCAAACTAACAGAATACGCATTTGGGATGGTATTCTACATCCTGAACAAATTTGGTTGAAATCTGATATCAAATAGCTGCCATAGGAACGAATTTTAAGATAAAGTACGAAAATTTTTAATGTTTTTAGAGATAAGTCAACCAAACTCACAGATTGAGAATTTGTAATTTGGTATAAATCGGTTGACTAGATCACATATGTAGATGTAATACGAACAATTAGCGAAAAAGTTAATGCCGCATCATCACACCTTCGGCATGCCTAACGTAGCGCACCTACGTATGACCTATCGGAGAGCTAGGGCACAGGGTATTTTACAGTCGAGCACACTCGACTGTAGCCGGGGCCCACTTGTTTCATTTAGTTTATCAATTTGATTTGTTCTATTTAATTGTTTGTTATACTCTGGGTGTAGTAATTCTATATGAATTTTAATAACGAGCTCTTTAAATTCTGCATATGTTTGAATATCTTTTAAGGTTTTGGTAGATCTCATTACTTTAGTTAAATTGTTGGGGCTGATTATTTCTAAGAGAGCATTTTGAAAAGTTAATAATTCTGCTTCACAATGAAAATATATCACGCTTTTCTTTGTACATAGATATTCTTTAATAATTATCTATGGCATGGGTGTTAGTCATTTCGTTATACATAATTTAGATTTTAGTTTTATGAAAATAATTTATTACATTTACTTCGTTTGTATTGTGTTTGATAAATTCGATTTGCCTATTGTAATGATTAATTGGTCTTTCCGTAATCGAGATAAAGTTTTGATTATCTTCGTGTGCACTGTGTACAGTTGCTGCTATACTGTTAGGAGTTTCTCCTAATAAATTTTCTTCAAGTTTAATTCTTGACAGAGCATCGGCAACATAGTTTTCTTTGCCAGGGACATATTTGATTTGATAGTCAAATTTATTTAATTTGATCTCCCATCTTTGCATCTTAATGTTCGGTTCTTTTACGTTGTTTAACCAAACAAGGGGCTTGTGATCACTGAGGATTTCAAATAGATAGGACGACCTGAAGGATAGGACCTGAAGTATTTGGTGGCCCATACAATAGCTAAGAGTTTCTTTTCTATTGCAGAATAATTTATTTCATATTCGTTTAATGTAGATTGGCTTCCCTGAGTTTCTTAAAAACTCTTTTTAATGACAATATATCTTCTTCCAATGAAGTGGAAAACAATATTATGTCATACATGTAGACTAAACAATCCTTATAGATTAATCTTCTAAAGGTTGTTAATGCAACGTTGAAAAGTTGCATGAGCGTTTTTGAGTCCAAAAGGCCTTCGAGTGTACTCGAAATGGCCATTTTTCGTCGAAAAAGCAGTCTTTGGGATTGATTCAGCGTCCATTTGGATCTGATGAAAACCTTTTGCTAGGTCAATGGTAGTGAAATATTGGCATTTTCCAAGTTTGTCAAATATATCATCCATTACCGGTATTGGGTATTTATCATCTACAGTGATTTCGTTTAAGTTTCGATAGTCAAATACTATTCTTAACTTTTGTTTTCCCGATGCATCACTTTTCTTTGGTACAATCAAAATTGGTGAGCAATAAGGGAATTTGATTTTCGGATTACACCTTGCTTTATCATTTCTTTCATTTGGTTTTCTACCCCTTCGTCATAAGCTTGTGGGTACTTATAGGGTCGTTTGTAAATTGCATCCTCATGTTTAGTTTGAATGACATGGTTAATTGTACTGGTGAAAGTCAAATTTTCACATTCTTTGTACTGAATGTCTCTAAACTCATGAAGGATTTTAGTTAATTTTAAATTTTCTTTCTCATTGAGGTGTTCTAATCTGAATTGGTTATTTTCAATTAATTCATTTTCGATTGCAAAATTAAACGGTTTGTCTTCGGAAAAGGTCTCTGAGCTACTTGTTTTAATTTAGTTAATTTCGTGAGATCGTATCTAGCAACAGTCATGAAAATTGATGATGAGGCATTAAATTGTCGACTAATTGTTCGTATTACATCTATATGTTCTACTGAACGGACTTAATCCAAATTCGATCACAATGTTAAAGATTATCTGAAATTCCCATTTTGGGAGTTCTGTTGGGATACCTCAAAATACCACAAACAATATCATACTAAATCTAAATTTTCGACTGACAGTTCCTATGGCAGATATAAGATGATTTAGTGTTCCGATTACAACCCAATTTGATCAGGAAGTATAGGACCATCCCAAATGTATATCTTGTCAGTTTGGTTGAGACTTTTTAGACAACAAAAAGTTTTTCATACTAAAACTTGATTTTGGGCTGATCGTTCCGATGGCGGCTATATGGTATAGTAGTCCGATTTCAACCAACTTTCATCAGTATATAGGTCCACCCCAAATGCATATCCTGTCAGTTTGGTCGAGATATTTCAAACAACAAAAAGTTTTTCATACTAAAACTTGATTTTGGGCTGATCGTTCCTATGGCGACTATATGATATAGTGGTCCGATTTCAACCAACTTTGATCAGTATATAGGTCCATCTCAAATGCATATCCTGTCAGTTTGGTCGAGATTTTTCAAACAACAAAAAAGATTTTCATACTAAAACTTGATTTTGGAACTATCGTTCCTATGGCAGATATATGGTACTGTAGTCCGATTTCAACCAAATTTTATCAGGATATAGAGGTCCATTGAAAATGCATATCCTCTCAGTTTGGTCGAGATATTTCAAACAACACAAAAGATTTTCATACTAAAACTTGATTTTGGGCTGATCGTTCCAATGGCGGCTATATGATTTAGTGGTCCGAATTGAACCAAATTTGATCAATATGTAAAGGCCCGTCCCAAATACATATCTTGTCAGTTTGGTCGAGATATTTTAAACAACAAAGAAGATTTTCATACTAAAACTTGATTTTGGACTGATCGTTCCTATGGCAGGTATATGATATAGTGGTCCATATTTGATCAGGATGTATAGGACCGTTCCAAATGCATATCCTGTCAGTTTGGTCGAGATATTTGAAGCAACAAAAAAGATTTTCATACTAAGACTTGATTTTGGACTGATCGTTCCTATGGCAGCTATACGATATAGGGGTCCGGCCCTATAAAGTATATATATTCTTGATCAGTATCAATAGCCGAGTCGATTGAGGTGGGTCCGCCTGTCTCTCCGACTGTCCGTCCGTCTGTTTGAGTCAAAGGATCTCGGAGACTATAAGAGCTAGAGAATTAAAACTTGGTATGTAGGTTCCTGGATAGCGGGCGCAGATCAAGTTTGTTTTAAAATTTCGATCGGAAATCCAGTCCAAAATCAAGTTTTAGTATGAAAAACTTTTTCGTTGTTCAAGATATCTCAATTAAACTAATTGAAGATGCATATGAGGTGGTCCCATACGTCCTGACCAAACTTGGTTAAAATCGGGCTACTATATCATATAGCTGCAATAGGAAAAATCAGTCGCAAATCAAGTTTTAGTATGAAAAATTTTTTTGTTGCTAAAGATATCTCATCCAAACTTAGACAATATGCATGTGGGATAGTCCCATACATCCTGATCAAACTTGGTTAAAATCGGTCTACTATATCATATAGCTGCCATAGGAACGATCAGTCGAAAATCAAGTTTTGGTACGAAAAACTTTTTTGATGTTTGAGATATCTCAGCCAAGCTAAGCCAATATGCATGTGGGATGGTCCCATACATCCTGACAAAACTTGGTTAAAATCAGTCTACTATATCATATAGGTGCCATAGAAACGATAAGTCGAAAATCAAGTTTTGGTACGAAAAACTATTTGTTGCTTGAGATATCTCAGCCAAACTGAGACAATATGCATGTGGGATAGTCCCATACATCCTGATCAAACTTGGTTAAAATCGGAACACTATATAATATAGCTGCCATAGGAACTATCAGTTGAAAATCAGATTTTATTATGAAAAACTTTTTTTTTGCTGAAGATATCTCATCCAAACTGAGACAATATGCATGTAGGATAATCCTATACATCCTGATAAAACTTGGTTAAAATCGGTGTACTATATCATATAGCTGCCATAAGAACGATCAGTCGAAAATCAAGTTTTGGAACAAAAAAATTTTTTGTTGTTTGAGATATCTCAGCCAAACTAAGACAATATGCATGTGGGATGGTCCCATACATCCTGACCAAACTTGGTTAAAATCAGTCTACTATATCATATAGGTGCCATAGAAACGATCAGTCGAAAATCAAGTTTTGGTATGAAAAGCTTTTTTGTTGCTTGAGATAAGTCAGCCAAACTGAGACAATATGCATGTGGGATAGTCCCATACATCCTGACCAAACTTGGTTAAAATCGGAACACTATGTGATATAGCTGCCATAGGAACGATTAGTCGAAAATCAAGTTTTAGTGTGATAAACTTTTCTGTTGTTTTGAGGTATCTCAACCAAACGAACAGAATACGCATTTAGGATGGTATTTTACACCCTGACCAAGTTTGGTTGAAATCTGATATCAAATAGCTGCCATAGGAACGAATTTTAAGATAAAGTACGAAAATTATTGTTGTTTTTAGAGAAAAGTCAACCCAACTCACAGATTCAGAATTTTCAATTTGGTTTAAATCGGTTCACTAGATCACATAGATGTAATACGAACAATTAGTCAAAAAGTTAATGCCGCATCATCACATCCTCGGCATGCCTAACGTAGCGCACATACGTATGACCTATCGGAGAGCCAGGGTCCAGGGTATTCTACAGTCGAGCACACTCGACTGTAGCCGGAGCCCCCTTGCTTTTGTACTATGTTTGACTGTCTTTGTCTCTGACTGTCTGTTTGTCCGCACGTCAACAAGCCCGTGCTAGGTGTAGCTTAGGCAACTTGAATGAACTGCTCGTTTTGTACATCAACGTCCAATTAAAAAAGCTATACCTTTTGATCGGTATATAACTCGATCTTATCAGACGGTTACAGAAAATATTCCATTCTACCTGAATTAATTGCTAGTCGCCTTTCGCGCCCTTCGTGATGCTTATTTAACAGGCCGTTGGCTCTCATTACGCCACTCGTTGTCCACACATGATCAACTTTGTATTCTTTGAGAAACTTGCTAAAGGCGTTGGACGTAAACGCTGCTCCTCTGTCGCTTACTATTAGTCGACTTGTCGACTTCTTCGTATCCAGTTAACTTAGTGAAAACGCATCCACTACTGCGAAAACGTATTTGTATTGCTTGACTGTGCCGTCCATTGGATCCAGATGATCAACGTGCAACGCGTGAGGTGGAGTGTCACCCTTCTCTATGCAGTGAAGATAGAACTCTTGCTGGCCCAACCATTTGCTGAAAATAATACAACTGATACAATTAGCTATCAACCTTTCTCTCAAGGTGCGGAATCCAGTACTGCTGCTGGATTGAGTGCATCATCTTTGCCGTGGAGAAATAACCAACTTCGTGCGATCCTTGAATGATTTCTTGTTCCATTAGCTTTGGGACAGCCAGCAACTCGTTGCCGTTGACGACTTTGAAGAGAAGACCAGCTTTGAGCCTGTAGTCTTGGTATGGGTGTTGCTCCAGGATATCTACTACGACTTTGATGAAATCGTCTTCCTTCTGCGCCATTTTTGAACGACCTGTTAACACTAAGACAGTCTACGTGCCTCATTACCTGGACGATGTACTGCTGTGAATGTGAAGTCATCCGTATACAGAATCCACTGGGAGACTTCTCTCGGTATGTCCATTTTGGTTGTTGTCAGCTTAAACGCCACACAATCTGTAGAAAAATTAACGCTTGGTTTGATTCTAATTCTACTCTATCTTCTTGATCTAATGTACCAAATAAGTATGTATAAAATGTTCCCATAAAATTGATAAGGCCTCTTTTGTTGCGTTTTGCTATTCATATGCCGTTCATTTCTCATTCCATTTTTTCTGTTAGATATTGAATTTGTGCTAATTTTTCGAATTCTTTAACTTGTTTCATTAAATTACTGTACGTGTCTTCTATTTTTGTAAGATTAACAGTTAAATAGTGGTATTAATAATTTATTTGTAAGTTAATAGTTCCTGTTGTAAATATGAGGTAACCGTTTTTTGATTTGATCGGATTTACTTCTAGACTTTGGCCATTGGTTTGTTGTATGATACATGTTATCATAAGTAGTATTAGGAATATAATTATTTTATGTTGTAGTTTCCTGATTTGAGTTGTCATTTGGTGATGATCTGTAATTATCATATTTGCTTTTGTTAATTTTCGTTTTCTTCTTAAATTTAGATTTGTAGTGTATTATCTTTCTACCTCTATTTGTTTTTTCAAAGTGTTTTTCATCTATTTGTTTCAAATTACCTGTCTTTTTAAATGGGTTTGTTGCTTTTTAGCGTACTATGGGATTGCCTATAAATAGTATCTATTTCGAAATCTGTACGTTTTTGATTTAGTTTATCAATTTGATTTGTTTTATTTAATTGTGTGTTATACTCTGGGTGTAGTAATTCTTTATGAATTTTAATAACGAGCTCTTTAAATTCTGCATATGTGTGCAATATTTGGAATGAATTTTCTGTAAAAGTCACAAAATCCTAGAAATGACTTGATTTCTTTGGTTGTTTTTGGTATTGGAAAATTTTCGATGACACTGACTTTTGTCAGATTCGGTTTTATAACCTCAGTTTTAACAATGTGACCATGAAATTCAGTTTCCTTTTTCAAAAATTCACATTTGTCCAACTGCAATTTTAGATTGGCTTCCCTGCGTTTCTTAAAAACTCTTTTTAAAGAATATATATCTTCTTCCAATGAAGTGGAAAACACTATTATGTCATACATGTAGACTAAACAATCCTTATAGATTAAATCTTCTAAAAGGTTATTCATGCAACGTTGAAAAGTTGCATGAGCGTTTTTGAGTCCAAAAGGCCTTCGAGTGTACTCGTAATGGCCATTTTTCGTCGAAAAAGCAGTCTTTGGGATTGAATCAGCGTCCATTTGGATCTGATGAAAACCTTTTGCTAGGTCAATGGTAGTGAAATATTGGCATTTTCCAAGTTCATCTAATATATCATCCATTACCGGTATTGGGTATTTATCATCTACTGTGATTTCGTTTAAGTTTCGATAGTCAAATACTATTCTAAACTTTTGTTTTCCCGATGCATCACTTTTCTTTGGTACAATCAAAATTGGTGAGCAATAAGGGGAATTTGATTTTTGGATTATACCTTGCTTTATCATTTCTTTCATTTGGTTTTCTACCCCTTCGTCATAAGCTTGTGGGTACTTATAGGGTCGTTTGTAAATTGCATCCTCATGTTTAGTTTGAATGACATGCTTTATTGTACTGGTGAAAGTAAAATTTTCACTTTCTTTGTACTGAATGTATCTTTTTTAAAATTTAAATTAAATTAAATTAAATTTTTAAATTTTGTTCCTCATTGAGGTGTTCTCATCTAAATTGGTTATTTTCAATTAATTCATTTTCGATTGCAAAATTAAACGGTTTGTCTTTGGTAAAGGGCGGACCAGGGCAATCAAATGCGGTATCTTCCATATAAGGTGGGTCAACGCAATTGAATGCGGTCTTGTCCTTTAAAAATTCTTCAAAATATCTCATGATAAATGGGTAATCGCTTAAAGTTACGGTTTCCCCTTTGTAATTAATAGTTGCTTGACAAGCCTCGAGGTATTCTCTGCCTAATAATACATCGTAACTTTCTGAAAATTCGTTTATGTCAAATGTTTGATGTTGCGGACAAAGTTTACTGGGGGCTATGAAAATACACTGATTTAAACAAATATTTCCTTTTATTGTTTGAACTTCTAAATTATAATTTTTAATTGGAAAATTAAGAAAGTTATTTTTCATTAAATTTATGGAGGATCCTGTATCGATTACGCAGTTAAGGTGAATTTTATTCATAATTAATCGAATGAAGGGGTTTCATCTTGTTCTGGGTCCGAGGCTGCGTGATGAAAATTTTCAGCCGTATCCATTTTGGATTGACCGGAATTGACCAGGCGGATTGGAAGTATTGCGGGAAGTTCTGTTTTGTTGGTAGTTCATCGGATTCTGTTATCTACCTTGATTGAGGTTTTGTTGAAATTCTTTAAGCATTTGTGAGTTGCTTTGATTTTGATTTTAAAAATTTTGATTCGAATTATTTGTGTTTGTTGGGTTTGCTGCGGGATAGAAATTTTAAGAAAAATTTCCCTTGTTCCTGCGAGCATCACTACCATTTGATGTAGTTGGGGCATTGGGTTTTGTACGGTCAGAAAAATTGTCTTCATAGAGTCCCTCTCTCTGAGCTACTTGTTTTAATTTAGTTAATTTCGCGATATCGTATCTAGCAAGAGTCATGAAAATTCGGTCAGCTAATTTCTTTGAAATAATGTCTTTAATTGTGTTATTCATTGCGACCTTTGTGACGCTTCGCTGCGCGACCACAAGTTTGTGTGTGTGTTCACTGGAGCCTTTGCTCTCCGTGCTTTTGCATCTACGCATATATTGTTGTTGCTTGTTCGAAATCACAGGTTTGTGTGTGTGTTCGCTTGCTCATTTTTTCTATGTGCTTGCATTCACGCATTTTTTTGTTATTGCATTTCTGCTTCGCTCAAGAATTGTTTGTGTAGTTTTTGCTTCGAAGTAATCTTGTGTTGTGTACATTTCCAATTTTGTTTATTTTCACTCAATTTTTGTTTACCCATTAGGAAACTTTGGAGTGAAATATGTCGTGCTGCAATAAGGAATGCGGTTTTGGTTCCATTAGCGATACCGACAAACTTAAGTTTGTTAATTGTTGGTTATGCGATAATGTGATGCATATTAAATGTGCAGGGCTTACTGGGCGTGACCTTGACAGAATCCTTTCCAACGACAATAGAAAAGTCATTGGTTGATTGCGTTGGTCTTGTCCAACTTGCATTTATATACAATTTGATTTCACACGCATGTTCAATAGCGTGAAAAATCAATTCCTTAAGCTTCGCACTCTTTCTAAACAACTCTCTAGTAACTTCGATTCAAGTTTGGAGTTACTGACCGAATTTAATTTCAAGACACCGCCTAATAGAAAGTTGTATCCTCAATTCTTAGGTGCCTCTCATTCTTCCCAGCCTGGGACATCTTATTTGGCAGCCCCCATTTTATGTCACCTCTAGTTCTTTCACCTTCGCCATGCAAATTTAATGAGCTTCCTTCCCCTTTCTTAGCTACTAGATCTTCTTCAGCGGCTACTACTCCCCCGGTAATTATTTTAAGCCCTTCGGCACATGGCCACAAAGCCCCTGTATCGATTACAACAACTCCTGTTGTGGCCGCTTCTTCGGCTGATAAGGCTGTCCCCTCAACTAGTACCTTAAATACTATAGTGCCTGATGTTAGAACAAATTTTTCTAACAGACCGTCTAAAAACCCTCTAGGACGACGCAACAGTCGTCGCTCTGAGTCACCCATTTCATCTCCGCTGCCTCTTTTAAAAGTTGTTGCTTCTCGTAAGCAGATTTTTAATCTAGGCTGTCTTCTGACACGACAACAGAGTCTGTTTCAGAGTACATCGCTAGTACATCCTCTATCAGTAAATTTAATTTCTCTGAGCCTCGAGAAATTTCATCTTTCAAAATTAGTGTATCTTCCGACTCGTTTCCAATTATATGTGACCCAAAATTTTGGCCTCCACATATAATTGTTCACGAATTCAAACAAAACAAGTGGGCGCCGGCTACAGTCGAGTGTGCTCGACTGTATAATACCCTGTGCCCTAGCTCTCCGATAGGTCATACGTAGGTGCGCTACTTTAGACATGCCGAAGGTGTGATGATGCGGCATTAACTTTTTGGCTAATTGTTCGTATTACATCTACATATGTGATCTAGTGAACCGATTTAAACCAAATTACAAATTCTCAATCTGTGAGTTTGGTTGACTTATCTCTAAAAACAACAATAATTTTCGTACTTTATCTTAAAATTCGTTCCTATGGCAGCTATTTGATATCAGATTTCAACCAAATTTGTTCAGGATGTAGAATACCATCCCAAATGCGTATTCTGTTAGTTTGGTTGAGATACTTCAAACAACAAAAAAGTTTATCATACTAAAACTTGATTTTGGACTGATCGTTCCTATGGCAGCTATATGATATAGTGGTCCGATTTCAACCAAATTTTATCAGGATATATAGGACTATTTCAAATGCATATCCTATTAGTTTGGTCGAGATCTTTCAAACAACCAAAAAGTTTATTTTCGACTGATCTTCCTTATGACAGCAATATGATATTGTGGTCCTATTGAATAAATTGTATTTAATTTAATTAAAATAGTAAATCGTAAATCGTAATCGTAATCGTAATCGCTTAAATCGATGTTGCTCATGCCAAGAGTAGCCATTATCTAAAATTTGCTCAGCTTGTTGAAGTCCGGCAACACCAAATAATCTCTCCCACTCTTCTTAATCATCGAAATCAGCTGTTAAAGGCTGCTGCATTGCGCGCGCAATTTAAATTAAAGTGCTATGCTTTAATATTTGTGATTCTTTTTGCAGAATTTGTTAAGCATATAAATACAATGATAATAATTGAAAACCTATTGAACATATGTGCGAGCTTACTAGCTTATTATTAAACATAATAATTATTATAAATTCAGAGATTTCAGTGTTGTAAAACGATCTGTCGTCGAGGTGTCGAGGTGCAAAATTATAAAGTGGCATTTATACATATCGCTTTTTGCAATGCATACTAATATCTACATACATATATTTTAACATATAAGTTATAACATATTTAATCGTAAATATGTATTAACTTAAACCATGTATTTATATTAAAATAGGATAGAAATTGTAGCCAAATATCGATAACTTTGCCTATCGCTCGTATTTGCGTTCGCACTCTGCGTACCCGTGCTCACTGTTATGTTTTTGCACAAACAAATGTGCATGTGCTATCTCGCTCGCACTTGCCTATGTCTATGATTTTGATTTATGTGAATTAAAAGCAAATTTGAAATATCTTCTCTATTTAATAGTCAATCGCTCTGAAACTTTCAGGGTCACTAAATTGGCTTACTTCTTATCTTCCTGTTTAATAAGAAGTGTTTATATTAAAGATCGCGTCTGATAATCGTTTTTTGCGATTGGCGGGCGAAAGAGGCGTGGCATCTAAAATTTAAAACAAACTTGATCTGCGCCCGCTATCCAGCAACCTACATACCGAGTTTGAAGTCTCTAGCTTTTATAGTTTCTGAGATCCTTTGACTCAAACAGACGGACAGACAGACGGACATGGCTCAATCGACTCGGCTATTGATGCTGATCAAGAATATATATACTTTATAGGGTCGGAGATGCTTCCTTCTGCCTGTTACATACATTGCACAAACCCATTATACCCTTTTGACCATTTTCAATGGGCACGGGTATAAAAATAGATCACGTTCCACTCCCATTAGCCTTCCAACTCCTAGCACTTTGGCCCAAGCTGCACCTATTAATGCCCCAAAAAACTAGACCATGATCAAATTAATATTCAATAACAGAATGTTAGAGGTCTTGGTTCTAAGTTAAAAAATCTTTATTTAAATAGTTCTTTTTTTGATTTTGCCATCACCGCATTTTCAGAGACTTGGCTTATTTCAAGCATATCTAATAATAAGATAATGTCATCGAATTTTAATACTTTTAGACGAGATCGACATAATCGCCGTGGAAGTGGTGTACTTGTTTCTGTTAAATTCTCTTTTCAGTCAGAAATTATTAACGTTCTTACGCATGACGATATAGAATTTGCTGCTGTAAAGGTTACTTTTCCGTCATATGCCCTTTATATTTTCTGCTCGTATATACCACCTTCATCTGAAATTCAAATATTTATGCAACATCTAAGTCACATAAAAGAAATTTCAAGTCTTGTGGGTGATAAAGACATATTTATTGCTGTCGGTGATTTTAGCCTGCCGCACATCCCCTGGTAATTTTTTAACTACTTGAACTACTTTTTTCCCTCAGCTCAACATGGGTTTTTAGACGGTTTAACTGAGCTTCCACTTTTTCAAATTAATTCAACATCGAATAATCTTAACAGGATGCTTGATCTGATTTTTGTCAACGATTTGTCTAGTGCTATTGTCACTAGATCTTCTCCTGTGGTTGAGCCTGAAGATTCTTACCATCCTACACTTGCACTTTCACTTTCTATTCTTAATACTAACCATACGTCTCTATCATCCCCAGTAAATTACCGCCATTGTTTTCGCAAAGGAAATTTTACTTTGCTTAACCAACTGATTGCTGCAACAGATTGGTCCATTCTATATAACATGAATGATATGAACTTAGCTGTCTCTTTCTTCTACCACACTCTTAATTCACTTTTTGATGTCTGTATCCCTAATAGTGTTGTTAAGTCTGTTTCCTTTAAACCTGCTTGGTTTACTCCTAGATTATCTTACCTTAAACATTTAAAATCAAAATATTTTAAATATATTGACTGGGTCTAGTTTGGACTTTTTAAAATACTCAAAAGCTAAAGCTAATTTTACAATTAAAAATTCTCAGTGCTACAAAAATTACCTCATTCGTTGCAAGAATCAATTTGTGCGGGATAATAAACAATTTTACTCCCTTGTAAACTCCAAACGTTGAAATTACCTAATAATTTTGTCCTTAACTCTTATAAAGTTAGCGATGATTTCGGTGCGTCCGACCTTTTCGCTGATTTTTTCCAATCTACTTATTCCTCTTTATCGCCTACTAAAAACTGTTACTTTTATTCTACTTCATCATCCAATTCTTTTCTTTTACCTACAATAACCTATAGTTGCCTTATCTCTTCAATTAAAGCACTAACACCTTCTTACTCTCCCGGCCCTGATAACATACTTAGCTGTGTGTTGAAAGAGTGTTATAGTTCCCTAGTAAGCCCTTTATTAACTCTTTTCAATCTATCTCTGCAGTCAACTGTCTTTCCAGCAATATGGAAAGAATCCTTTATTTTCCCTATGCACAAAAAAGGGTGCAAAGCGGATATTTCAAACTACAGGGGAATTGCAAAGTTATCAGCAACCCCTAAGCTTTTCTAAAAAATAATTATATCTTCTTTGCAACATCTCTGCAAGTCGATTATCTCCCCTGCTCAACATGGTTTCGTTAAGAGTCGGTCAACTTCGACCAATTTTTTTTTTTGTATTTGTATTTGGGCGTTGATTTACTAAACGAGCAGTACATTCAAGTGGCCCAAACGACACCAAGCACGGGCTTGTTGACGCGCGGACAAACTGACAAAGACAGTTAAACATAGTACTAACACTAGTTTCAAATAAAAATCCTTAAACATTAGATTAACTACAGTCTAGCTAAATGCGAAATTATTAAAGTGTTAAGAGAAGGAACGGAAGAATTATTTGCTGTAATATGGTACAGATTGTTATAATTAGAACTCGGAAAGGGTTATGGATAGCATAGTTAGTACTACAAGTATGAAGAGAAAGAGGAAGAAAATTTCTAAAAGTTCTGATCGGGACAGCAAAACTAACCTGGCTAATTAATTCAGACGAATCAATTTCACCATTAATTAGTTTATGTAGGAAGACTACACCAAGCATTATTCTCCGATCAGAAAGAGAGGGGAGATTTAACAATAGAGGTCTACTTCGGTAAGAAGGCAAGCGAATGTTAGTATTCCAGATAAGACCCCGGAGGGCGAAGATCAGAAATTGTTTTTGTACCGATTCTATTCTGTCGTGATGAATCCTATATTGGGGATTCCATATACAAGACCCATATTCAGAATAGGTCGAACAAGTGAAGTATAAAGCAACTTAGTAATATAGGGATCGTCAAATTCTTTCGACCAACGCTTTATGAAGCCCAAAACGCCAAAGGCTCGATTGGCAATAGAAGCAACATGCTTGTCAAACTTCAGCTTTGGATCCAGAAGAATACCCAAATCAGTAACCGACATTATACGTTCAAGCGGCATACAATTAAGAACATAATTAAGTAAAAAGGGGGTTCGCCTACTAAACGACATAACTTTACATTTACTACAATTAAGATTTAATAAGTTTACTTTGCACCATGTCAGAAAACTGTCAAGATCAGTTTGCAACCTGACACCAAGAAGATTGTCAGTGGCCGACATACATAGTTTAACGTCATCGGCATACATCAAAACACGAGAATGATTTATTACAGAAGGCAGGTCATTTATAAAAAGCGTAAATAACAAGGGGCCAAGGTGACTTCCTTGTGGTACTCCAGAAAAAACTTGAACAGGTTTGGATACTAAACCATTAAAGTAGACTTTTTGGGTTCTTAAATCTAAATAGCTTGCAATCCAAAGAATTAGGTTATTTGGAAAACCTAAAAGATGGAGTTTACGTAATAAAATATGGTGATTAACGGAGTCGAATGCTTTACTAAAATCAGTGTAAATAACATCAGTTTGCATTTTATTCTGAAAACCCTGTATAACAAATGAAGTGAATTCTAATAAGTTAGTGGTAGTAGATCTATATTTCTCAAACCCATGCTGGCAGGGTGAAATTATAGATCTACAAAGATATTGCAGCTGAGAAGTTATTAATTTCTCAAAAGTTTTAGGAATAGCAGACAACTTAGATATACCTCTATAGTTAGTAACATCAGACTTATTTCCTTTTTTAATTAAAGGAATAATAAATGATTCTTTCCATATTCTAGGGAAAGAGCATAACTCCACAGAAAGTTTAAATAAGTTATACAGTGGTTTCAAAAGACCGTCAGCCCAGTACCGAAGAACACATCCTGGTACTCCGTCCGGTCCCTGTGAAAATTCCAGTTTAACGGCCTTTAGATCATTTAAAAGCGAGCTTTCAGTGATTAAAGGTCCAAAAATACAATTAGAGGCATTTACACGATAGGGATAAGGCGAACCCGATTGATCAACTTGAACGCTATATGTTGTTTGAAAAAATTCCGCAAATAAATCGGCCATAGCCTGATCAGAATCAGCGGTCTTATTTTCAAAAAACACGGTAGATGGAAGTGTTGATGATCTTCGCTTAGAATTGACAAATGAATAAAACTTTTTAGGATCCCTTTGAAACTGCAATTTGCAACCTCTAAGGTAATCTTCATAGCAGTGGTTATTTAGAACAGAAAAATTGGGACGTGCAATCAGATATCGAGAGAGATCCAAGAAAGAGCCAGTTTTCTTGAATTTCTTATACAATCTTGATTTTCTATTTTTCATATTAGTTAATTCCCTTGTATACCAGACAGGTTTGTTAGATCTGCCTGGAGCACACAACGGAACACATAAATCAAGTAAAGAGTTTAAAGTTGAATAAAAAATGGATATTGCACTGTCCAAGTCCTTGCACTCGTACAGCCGGGACCAGTCAGTCTGTAATAAGAGTTGAGAAAGTCTGGAAAAATCGGTTTTCCGAAATTGACGAACATACTTTTTCGGCCTACCACATGAACTAACCATACGGACTGGTAGATCCATCAACACCTCCAAAGTCGGATGATAGTGGTCCTCCGGAAAAGATATAGGATTAGTACGAGAGACAGATAAAAAAGCGGGATCCAAAACAAAAACAAGATCAAGCATCCTGTTCAATGAATTCGGGATATCATTGATCTGACACAATGACATCCCAGACACATTATCAAGAAAATCATGTTGGGTCGTGGAAGTCAGAACGCTCGAGTCTGGACAAGAAATCCAATGTGTTCCAGCAATATTGAAATCACCAAGAACAACAAGAAAATCACGATCAGAGAGCATAGATAGAACAGAATGAATAGCAGAAGCATGCAGAGAATAGACTGAGTTGTCTGAAGAAGGAGGGATATATGAACATGTAATATAAATATTAATGCCATTAATACTAATTTTGACAGCAACAAATTCAATATCAGTGGAGCAGTCGGTTACTACTACTTTCGAAAATAAATCAGCATCAATAGCAATAAGCACACCTACACCAATACGTGGGGTACGATCCTTTCTATAAATTAAGAATTTGTTAGAGAGAATTTCAGAATTATGAATGTCGGGCCTTAACCATGTTTCAGAAAAGGCAACAACATTAAAATGAAAGGATAGGCTATTAAGATAAAGATTACTAAGTTTGCTACGAAGCCCTCTAACATTCTGATAGCCCAGAGAGAGGGAGGATGTTAGTTTTTTTTGAACTATCAGAACGCAAACGAGCTTGAGATGGTCCAACAGATATAGATGAAGAAGTAGGCAATATAATCGGAGTCCGATTTTTCTTTTTCACAATGTATTCCTTTACAATTATGTGATCAGGCCAGAAATCTTTACAACAAATTTTGTTAAAATGATTGGCCTGAACACTAATTTTAAACGACGATATCTCCCGAAGATATGAAAAATTAAATTTCTCCACCGTAATTTTGGCATCAGATTTAGCTTGAATAAAGGCCAAGACATCTTCAGATGTGGAATCAGGGGACAGCCTAGAAACAAAAATTTGTTTTTTTGGTGGAACACCTACAAGGGTCTTTTTATCAGCAGCAGCAGAACCTTTAGCAGACGCTACAGCGCTAGTTGATTGACCATTTGGAACATTAGTGGTATCAACGCTGTCATGTGGAACAGCGCTGACAGCCACCGAAACAGAAACTTCTTCGGTGTCAGATGGAGCAACATCCATTGATAATGTAGCACTATTAGAAGAAACAGCGACCATTGACAATGCATCATTATCATTATCAACCCTACCGACAGTCGTAAGAGTTGAAGGGGTGGAAAGATTAATGAGGGCAGGAGCGGATGACGTGGGTGAAAATGGGGGAACCGAAAGCTCATTTGGGCCAATAGACAGCCTAAAATCGGCCTTTTTGCGCTTTGGAGACTCAATCAAGAGTTTCATGCCCTTGAAATTGGCATCCAAAGCTGAGAAGCTATCGGACAGCTTTTTAAACTGTCCGAAAAGATCCCCAAAGCCTCTCTTAGTCTGCCTCATAAATCCCATCATGTCCCTTTCAACGTCTCTACATGATTCACATGTCCACTTTAAGCCCGAATTGGACTGAATTAGGTCGACAATTCGGCCGTTAAGGCCAGCACATTTTTCATGTGAAATATTATCACACAGCCAGCAGCAAACAAAACCCATCTTTACATTTGCTCGTACCTGGCAATTCTTATTATAGCAGACATCCATTTGTAAATAAGTACAAATTATAATAAAAATAAGACAGAAGAAAAAAAATTAAAAATTTTAGGAAAATTGTAAAAATTTGTTGAAAGAAAACAATATGAGACACTCTAGGGTTAATCACTAAAGATGCTGAATTGTTACATACAAAACAACAGCAACGAAAGACAAACACAGAGCGTGGGAGCGAGGGCGAGCGCGAGCGCGAACCGAAAGCACAACGGAATCTAACCACAGTGAAAAAAAACGGAACACCGCGACCAACATCAACAACAAAGCAAGAGAGCGCGTTGAGAGCGATGAAAAAAGAGCTCGATGAGCGACGTTAGAGCGCGAAAGACGCGATGCACAAGCACAATGTAAAAATACAAAAACAAAAAACAGCAGGCGGCAAAGTAAAAGCACAAGCAAACAGATTGTTTGGGCTGCAATTTGTTGTTGTATTTAAACACAATTTGTTTAATCTTTGAAATTTTTAAATTTGCAATTAAGACTGTGGTGAACACAACCGATGTATCACACAAGCCACTAAACAACTTAGAGCACAAAAATTACAATATAAAAACAGATTTAAACGAGGAAAATTATGAAAATACGAGGCGCAAGAAAAAAACACGTCCATTGGCTAGAGCGAAACGAACGATTGTGATTACTTGAGTTCACTTCCTTAGTAAATGAGGCTTTCCTCAATAAAATGCAAACTGATGTCATATACACGGACTTCAGCAAAGCATTTGACTCTGTTAACCATAAACTTCTTCTCCTTAAGCTTAACCGAATTGGTTTCCCTCCTTCATTCCTTTTATGGATCTCATCCTACCTTTCTTATAGGACCCAAAGGGTACTACTCAGATCAGCCACCTCAAAGTCTATCCAGGTCACATCTGGTGTTCCTCAAGGTAGTCATCTAGACCCCTTATTTTTTATTCTCTTTATTAATGATCTTCCTTGCGCTTTATCCCACTGTCGCATACTTGTGTATGCAAATGACGTGAAACTTATATTATCATATAAGGAGCCTGGTCACCATAAGCTATTACAAGATGATTTAAACTCAATGCAAAGTTGGTGCATTGATAATCACTTGAACTTAAATTTTTCTAAATGCCTGTTTATGACTTTTAACAGGGTAACTCCTTATTTAGGAACATATTCGATCGATAAAGTTAGTTTGCAACGCATATCGACTGTCGAAGATCTTGCTGTCCTCTTCAATAACAAATTGATAAGGCAAAGGGCACTTTTGCATTTATAAAGCGTTGGTCTAAGGAATTTAACGACCCTTATGTCACAAAACTATTGTACACTTCTTTAGTGCGACCTATTCTTGAATATTACTCTTGTGTTTGGAATCCTCAGCTCAAATTATATCAAGATCAAGTTGAGTCTGTATAGAAGCAATTTCTTTTTTTTGCACTTCGTGATTTTGCTTGGAATCCAAATCTCCGTTTGCCACCTTATTCAAGCAGACTTCTGCTTCTCAATCTTCCGTCCCTAGCTCACCGCAGAACAGTTCTTGGAGTTGTCTTCCTTTAAAAGTTAATTAATGGCGATATTAGCTCTCCATCATTACTAGAACGTGTTAGCTTCAATATCTCCGTTAGGGCAACTAGGAACTTTGCTCCATTATTTTTGCCTACATGCACTACTGACTGCGCTTTGCATAATCGTTTTAGAGAACTTTGCTCTAACTATAATGAATTATATCACTTAATATCAAGCAACCTCTCTCTCCGCCTTATTAAAGCTTTTCTTTTTAATCACCTCCGTTAAATCTCTGATCTTACTGGGCTCGGAGCTCTGGGATCAGTGATCTTCCATGAGTTTGTATTACAACTTAAATATTTTCTATTGATTTGATTTGATTTTTCTGGGTTTTCCCAATCCTTGCAACAAATGTTGGATCAATTATATTCTCTTGCTTACCCCAGATTTAAATTTAAATTTAAATATATTTAATTTAACTTCTTTTTCATTTCAGTTTTAATTAATTTTATTTGAATATTTTTTAATTTTAATCTTAGTTTAATTTGCCTAAACTAATTTAATTTTGCTGACTGCTCTTAGTCATGCTACAATAAAAAAATAAATAAATAAATTGCATTTGTGTACAAAAGTGTATTTGAGGATATGCCTTCCAGCATTAGTTTATTTGAAATTATAAATGATTTGAATTCTAATTCTTCAACGAACTTACGGATACTTCCGTTATAATTTGTATTATAAAGTCGACGTAGCTATTCTTCAAAAGGCGTCTGCGTCTTGAACTCATCGATGAGCGCGTTCCTCAGTTGTATCCAGTTTGTTGATCCTGATAGCTGTGCGACCCTCTGTGCTGCTCCAAACGTCTGTAGTTCGATGGCTCCAAGTAATACGTTGTGTTGTCGTACATCTTGTGTAGGGTAAAGTTGCATTATGTAGTCCACTCTTCTCACGAATGCTGTGAGCTCTTCGGTCTGTCCATCAAAGGTGGGCACTTGTTTAATTTGTCCAAGAGCTTGCTTCAGGTGGAGCTCTGACAGCTCCATAGTTGGGTTTACTGATTGTGGAGGTGACATGATTTGTGTTATTTTAATTTTGTTCTGTTTATTGAGTTTTCTTTTGTCTTATTAATTATATGTGGCCTAGAATTGCAATTATCCTTAAGCGGTCAGAATGCACAAGTTTCAAAAGTTTTGTCGCGGTTAATAAGCACTTGTATTTTTATTTAACCTAGGACTTAAATTGTCCTTTAGCGGTTAAAAAATTTGTTGTAACTTATTCACACACATAAGTTCATTGGTGGACATGTATTTCGGCTTATTAAAGTTCAACGTTAATTTAGACTTTGGATTCGCGATCCTTAGTAGTCTTTTATTTTAGTTGTTAAAAACACTTAACATATCCTACCGGCTGCGCCAATAACAAGTTCCACTTTAGTTTGTAATAAAAAAATATAACTTTATTTCAAAGAAATATAAGCCAGTTGAACATCGGAGTACGAGAATAATTCTAGACTAAAAGTTAAATGCTTTGACGGCGCTTAGCAAACCTCGGCTGTGAGCTTTTGGGGATTAAGCTTTATACTCTAATGTAAACAGAAATTTCTTTGGGATCGCTCTTTTAAGATGACGTATATTCGGGTGCTAAGCAACAGCCTGGATTTATGCCGCATCGCCAGATTTTACCTTTGGTGGGAATAACAATTCTAGCGGATGTTTATATTTACTGCTTCGATCATGGGAGCGCTTGAATTGTTATTTTCACCAGCTTGTTATTCTTATTGATATCATTTTACATGATAAGGGAAATATGTGCGAGAATATTTAGGCGGCTATGTGCAATACATATGTTACTATATATAATTTAATATTGTTCGTCACACAATTAGATATCAGAAATTTTGGGGCATGGAAATGTTTTCGTCACTAGAATTTTACCTCGTAAAGAGGTTTTTTTTTGTAACAATCTGTCTATTATATTTAATACTTCTTCCATTCCTTCTCTTAATGCTTTAATAATTTCCCATTTAGCTAGCTTGTAGTTAATTTAATGTTTTTGTATTTGAAACTAGTTTTTGTACTATGTTTGACTGTCTTTGTCTCTGACTGTTTGTTTGTCCGCACGTCAACAAGCCCGTGCTAGGTGTAGTTTAGGCAACTTGAATGTACTACTCGTTTAGTACATCATCGTCCAATTAAAAAAGCTATACCTTTTGATCGGTATATAACTTTATCTTATCAGACGGTTACAGAAAATAATCCATTCTTCCTGTATTTATTGCTAGTCACCTTTCGCGCCCTTCGTGATGCTTATTTAACAGGCCGTTGGCTCTCATTACGCCAGTCGTTGTCCACACATGATCCACTTTGTATTCTTTGAGAAACTTGCTGAAGGCGTTGGACGTAAACGCTGCTCCTCTGTCGCTTACTATTAGTCGACTTGTCGACTTCTTCGTATCCAGCTTAATGAAAACGCATCGACTACTGCGAAAACGTATTTGTATTGCTTGACTGTGCCATCCATTGGACCCAAATGATCAACGTGCAACGCGTGAGGTGGAGTGTCTCTATGCAGTGAAGATAGAACTCTTGCTGGCCCAACCATTTGCTGAAAATAGTACAACTGATACAATTAGCTATCAACCTTTCTCTCAAGGTGCGGAATCCAGTACTGCTGCTGGATTGAGTGCATCATCTTTGCCGTGGAGAAATAACCAACTTCGTGCGATCCTTGAATGATTTCTTGTTCCATTAGCTTTGGGACAGCCAGCAACTCGTTTCCGTTGACGACTTTGAAGAGAAGACCAGCTTTGAGCCTGTAGTCTTGGTATGGGTGTTGCTTCAGAATATCTACTACGGCTTCGATGAAATCGTCGTCCTTCTGCGCCATTTTTAAACGACGTGAGTCCCAGAAGCGCTTGAACGGCTTTAATGTTCTTTGGTTTAGCGAAATGACTAGGTTAGGTTAGAGAGGGTGCTGTAACGACGCACTTAGGCCCAGATAGACCCATTGTGATCCTTTCTGGCTGCGTGGAGACTTAATAACTGAGTAAGAAAAGAGTCCAGTTTGATGACTTGATAAATTTGCCAATTTTGCGTGGTGCCAATGCAGCAAGATCGGCTAGGTCGTTTAGGAAGGGTTTACCCAGGGAGCGGAGACTTCTGTTGCTTAGAGCCGAGAAGGAGCAGAAGAAGTGCTTCGGACATTATTCTTCGTCCTCATCCCTGCAGGTTCTGCAGAAATCGTTGTAGGTAGAATTGAGTCTTAGGGCATGAATGCCTACTAGCTAATGGCCGGTCAGGGAGCGTACGATGAGCGAGCAGTCGCTTCTGATGAGATTACACACAGCTAAGGATCGAGCCTTGTCTATATGAGGCCAATTTAGTCGGGCCACGCGGCCGGCTGGAGCGGTTTTCCATCGTTTGGTACTTATCATATCTTATTGAGTGAGGAGCAAGAGTTAACAGGTCGCTAGAGGCATACTTGTATCCTCTTTATCCGGAAGAACGATTTCAGTAGTGCCCCTTCTAGCCAACTCGTCTGCTATGCAGTTGCCTGAGATTCCTGACGCCCAGTTACCCATATTAGGCAGATGTCGAAATTTCTGCCCTCTTGTGTAGAGATTTCGAAGCCGAAATAGATTTGGTAGTAGTCGCTGCTAAGGACTTAATAGCCGCTTGACTGTCGCTATATGTGTTAATAGGGCCAGAGGTGGCATTAGAGTTCTTAAGAATAGAAAGGTCTTCCTTAATTACTAAAATTTCGGATTGGAAAACACTGCAGTGACAGGAAGCCTGAATGAGTGATTTATACCAAGTTGAAAAGAGTATTCACCTCCTCCTACCTAATGGTTTAGTTCAGAACCATCAGTGTAGAAGGATAGTGCGCCGGGTTTGCCCAGAGGTACGGCAACCCACTCTCTGCGAGGAATGAGCGAATGGAACGGGGTAGTCATATGTTCGTTTTAGGTGGAATATCCTTATTGTGCAGAAGGATTGAGTAGTGACCTGATGGATGGTCACTCCAATAGTTAGTGTCTCTGAGAGAATAGCTGTCAGGGTAGAGATTTCTACGCTACTTTGTTGGATTGACGGTATATTAAGAATGGCGTCAAGTGCCGCACTTGGCGTCGTGTTCAGCTATTTTTAGCTATTTTGAGGTGGATTTCCTTGATAGGGCAGGGAACCAAACTAAGATCCCGTATAACAGATGGGTCTGACTAAAGTTATGTAAAGCCAGCGAACGATATACGGAGACATACCCCTTTTAATACCTATTGCCTTTCTACAGGTGTAGAGTGCGATTGTCGCTTTCCTACATTTTTCCTGTATGCTTGGTTTCCAATTCAAACGAAGTGAAGAGCTTTTTCGGTGGATCTTCCTTTCCTGTTAGCATGCTACGAGTTTGATAAAAGTTCCATGGGAATGGAGACCCTCAAGTGGAGGGATAAAATGCGCTCAAAAGTTTTAAGCAAGAAAGATGTCAGGCTTATCGGTCTGAAATTCTTGGGGAACCCATGAGAGGCTTTTTCGGCCTTGGGTATAAAAACTACTTTCGAAAAACTCCATGGTTTTGAAATCTGGCGAGTCATAAAGGTTTCAGTAAAAATGGTTTGGAGCCAATTTATTGCAATGTTACCTGCATGTTGAAGGTGCGCAGGTGTGATACCATCAGGTCCGGGTGATTTAAACGGTTTAAAACTGTATATTGCCCAGTTGATGTTATGTGCACTGGGTGATGGGTTCATTGGCACTTTATGTGTGCCTTGATGAATGCACGAACCATGTTGGGAACATCCCGGGAAGTGCTTTGTTAAAAGAGCATCAAGTGATTCTTAACTAGAAGTTGTCCAAGTATCATCCATCTTAAGATAGCCTAGAGACGGGGCTGATTTGAAAAGAATCGTCCGAAGTCTAGATGCCTCGGAGTTTGATTCAATGCTGGAGCAAAAAGAGTGCCAAGAGTGTATCTTGGCTCGCCTGATTTCCTTTTTGTAAACGGCTAAGTTTAGCTTATAGTTTTACCGTCTTTGGACTAAATTGGAAGCCTTGGCTTGATTAAAGATTGCTCTACAACTCTTGCGAAGGACGCTGAGGTCATGGGTCCACCATGGTGGTTTCTTTCTTCCTTTGGGTCTGCTGACAGGGCAGACTGCTTTGCCTGTGGAGTTGCATGCAGTAGTAAAGGTTTGAACTAAGTTATGTAGCCGAACTTTAGAGTGTGGATCCTCTGGTGCTACTTCTGGGATAGTGTTTTTGAGAAAAGTTAGGTATTTTGGCCAATCGGTTTTCCTGAGATTGGTGAAATGACTAGGTTTTGGATGCATGAGATTAAGCACAAACTCAATGTTTCTATGATCAGAGAAGGAATATTCGTTTAAAACTTTCCATTCTGTGATTAAATCGTTTAAAGTATGAGACACGAGTGTTAAGTCGATGACCTCCTTCCTATCCTTGATAATGAAGGTGGGGTCATTTCCTCTGTTTACTATTTTTAGATTAGTATTGAGGAGGTAGTCTAAAAGTAACTCACCCTTTACATTGTTATTGGTGATCATTTGCGTCGCTGCCTATTATTAGGCCAATTTTATTTTTCACGCAGTCATTTACTTGAATTCGCGTTATGTCTTCAGAAGGGGGGCCCAGTTGGTCATTATTGTGGACGTGTCGGTCTTATAGCCGTTCATTTCCGGAGGCTTCCATCTCTGGGGTGATGTCCTCCTCGACTGGCTTGTCGAAGGGGACAAGCCCTGTTGCTGCATCCGATTTGTAGACGCGGATAAAGACAAAACTGAAACCGAAGATTAGTTCTCCATCAGCCGCGTCTATGGGGACTCCTCATTTAGGATGATTACCGCCTGGTTTGTCGGCCCTGGCATCTCCTCTATCTTGGCCACTCGCCAGTCATGAGTAGACAGACTGGGATTACACCGTTGTATCATCTTGAGCAGCTGCTCGGGTCGCCCATTCGGGTCGGATTCTCCCGTCCAGATTTCGTCGGTCGAGGACTCCAATGAGAACCCTCTCCTTGGCAATCTGGGCACAAGATCTTCCCTGTTGTAACCTTGATTTTTTGGCATTCGGTACGGGTGCCTCTTGTGAGCGCTGCCACTTCGCTTGTGCCCTCGCTCTGTGTGCTTGGGCACTTAAGTCCGGGAGCACGTGTTTGGCCCATTCCACCTTTTTTAGCCAGTTGGCCGACAGGTAGGACCCTGCGCTTTCGTTATGTCGCTGGAAGATGCTTCCACCGCTTCACTTTTCCGTGAAGGAAAACTTCTTCACGGTGCAGGCTGTGGAGGCCTCCTCCACCGCTTCTGCACCGGAAGGAGGTCAAGCTGCGCTTTTAGCGATCGGTATTAACTCTTTGGTGACAAGGGGTGGTAGGATGACTCCCTCTACCCCAAGGCGCGGGTGGAAAATGGGTTTGCTTGGACCAGCACCGATTGCTCGATTGGTTGGCATGGTGGCCATCTACGATGTCCAGGCCTTGGCCAGGCTTTAAAGACGCTGCCGCCGCTGAGGAGGAGGAATCTGAGATTCTATTGGACTTTTTAGGAGTGCCATTCTCCTTACTGTTTATTTGCTGTTGTTTATGAAGCTTTTTTTTATTTGTGTTAGTTTGGTTCATGTTAAGTCCCATGAGTGGCGGAGAAGGGATGGTCAGCCTGCACAGAGATCCGCATTGAGCAGGTAAGGCTAGTTAGTTCGAAGGGCGACAGGTATCTGGACGCTCCGTTTGAGACAGCTATTTTTGGTGAGGAACCCCAGCCAGCTTGACTATCGGAACGGGTCGATTGCTGCTGCAGTTGTCTTTTCTTTGCCGGCCAGAATCGTCCGTCTTCAATAATATGGCCAAGAAAGCTTATGCGTGGACGCATAAAGTTACATTTTTTCCACTTGAGCCGACTTCGTTTTTTTGCATGCATATATCGGGCTACGCGGCGAAAGCAAATTTGTCGTCCATATAGAGCTGCATAACATCAGAATTGATTAGTTCTTGAAAAATATAATTTACGAAGCTAATGAACGCAGCTGGAGAGTTCTAAAAGCCGAACGGCGCTTTATTAAACTCAAATAATCCCTTTGTTGTGACGAAGGGTGAATATGGTTTGCTCTGCTTTTCAATGGGGACATGACGATCCATGATCGGCACGGGAAAGCAATCCATCAATACCATGCTGTTCAACTTCCTGTAGTTGTAGAGTCGATTGAGCCATGTCCGTCTGTCCGAGCTCTTGAGCCAAAGGATCTCAGATCTCAGAGGAACGATCAGTCAAAAATCAAGTCTTAGTACGAAAAACGTTTTTGTTGTTTGAGATATTTCAACCAAACTGAAACAATATGCATGTGGGATGGTCCTATACATCCTGATTAAACTTGCTTAAGATCGGAACAGTATATGATATAGCTGCCATAGGAACGATCAGTCGAAAATCAAGTTTTAGTATGCTAAACTTTTTTGTTGTTTATGATAACGCAATTATACTTACAGAGCACACATTTGGGATGGTCTTATACATCCTGACCAAATTTGGTTTAAATCGGTTTACTATATCTTCTAGCTGCCACAAGAACGATTAGTCGAAATCAAGCTTTAGTTCGAAAAACTTTTTTGTTGTTTGAGATATCATGTGGGATGGCCCCATACATCCTGACCAAACTTGGTTAAAATCGGAACACTGTATGACATAGCTGCCAAAGGAACGATCAGTCGAAAATCAAGTTTATACATCCTGACCAAATTTGGTTGAAGTCGGTCTACTATATTATCTATCTGCCACAGGAACGATCAGTCGAAATCAAGCTTTAGTACGAAAAACTATTTTGTTGTTTGAGATATCATGTGGGATGGTCCCATAAATCCAGACCAAATTTGGTTAAAATCGCTACACTATATGATATAGCTGCCATAGGAACGATCTTTCGAAAATCGAGTTTTAGTATGATAAACTTTTTTGTTGCTTAAGATATCTCAACCAAACTAACAGAATACGCATTTGGGATGGTATTCTATATCCTGACCAAGTTTGGTTAAAAACAGATATCAAATAGATGCCATTGGAACGAATTTTAAGATATAGTACGAAAATTATTGTTGTTTTTAGAGATAAGTCAACCAAACTCACAGATTCGGAATTTGGCTTAAATCGGTTCACTAGATCACATAGATGTATTACGAAAAATTAGTCACTGTAGCCGCACCTTCGTGCGAGCGAAGCGAGCCGGAGGAAGGCGAGCTAAGCGAGCAGAGGGTAGGCGAGCTAATCGAGCAGTAGTTTGTCTGGACACTGATTTACAACTTCTCTGGGCATCTCGTACCTGCTTGCAATTATCTGCTCAACATTCTTGAGCATACTCCTCTAATGGTTTAGGATCTGCGTCAGAATTCAAAAACGTGTATCCTTGAATCTCCTAAAAAAAAACCTCTTAACGAGGTATAATTCTAGTGTCGAAAACATTTTCATTCCCCAAAATTTCTGATATCCAATTTTGTGCCGAACGATATTAATTTGAATATATAACTTATTCTAAAAAAAACTAGTGGGCGGTGCTACAGTCCCCGTACTTACTATACAAAAGCAGCTCCTGATTAAAAGAAAATAATATATACATATATAAAACATTGTATCAGGATTGTGGTATCTCCAGAAACAACAAAAATTTACATTTTCCACCAATCGTTTCTTTGGCAGCTTTATAATATAGTAGACCGATTTCAACCAAATAAAACAAAAAAGTTTTTCATACTAAAGCTTGATTTTCGACTGATTGTTTTCATGGCAGCTATTTGATATAGCAGACCGATTTTAACCAATCTCGGTCAGAATGTATAAGATAACCCCAGATGCATATTCTGTTAGATTGGTTGAGATATCTCAATAAACAAACAAATTTTGTATACTAAAGCTTGATTTTCGACTGATTGTTCCTTTGGCAGCTATGTGATATAGCGGACCGATTTCAACCAAACTTGGTCAGAATGTATAGAACCATCCTTTATGAATATTCTGTTAGATTGGTTGAGATATCCTTTAAATTGTCGTATAAAATAAGATATTTCTAATTTGTGGGCGTGGCCAAAATCTAAAACAAACTTGATCTGCTTGCAATATAGACGAACCTACATACCAAGTTTGAAGTCTCTAGCTCTTATTGTCTCTGAGATCTAGGCGCTCTTACAGACGGACGGACAGGCAGACAGACGGACAGAATATATATACTTTATGGGGCCACGCCTCTTTCTGCCTGTTACGCACATTTTTTTTTATGACAAAGTTAATAGACCCCTGTACTTTTTTTAAGTACGGGGTCTAAAAAGTTTGGCATTCGACACTGCGAAAAAAA
>JAWNMV010000367.1:0-167182 GCA_035043635.1 Drosophila rellima | reverse complement strand
GCCGGTTCTCCTTTTTTTTCTTTTTTTTTCTACCTCCGCGCGAAATTTTTTAACAGGCACACTAAATTATTTACTATCATTATCCCTAACGTATGCTTTAATTTATATCACCATAAAGTCCTCGCAAACATGTCTAATGCACCTGTAGCCCTCTTACTTTTACTTTCTAGTTCAAACGACCGTTACGATCATTTCAACTCTTGAATGACCTGTCATGCCCCTCGTCACTTTTTTATTATCGAACCACAGGTACTCTAGTGTAAATTAAACAAAAAGAATTTTTATTATCCCTACACAGGTAATTAACACGTTTTGCGTGACACCCTTGCTGAACAACTCCTATGTGTAAATTTCTAAGAACCTTGTCTTAAAGTCAACTCATTGGCAAAATGCTATCTTTTTTGAGGTAATGATTTTATGAGCCCCACACCATGGAACAGCGCCCAAAAATCCTTGGTTGCCTATATTATAACTACTATCTGACTTTGACCAAATTTGATCAGGATGTAAGAGACAGTTTTAAACATACAATCCGTAAGTTTGTTTTAGCTATATGAAAAAACAAAAAAGTTGTTCATAAAAATGGTTAATTAGCATCCGATTGTTCCTGTGGCAGCAATATGATAGAGTTATTTGACTTTGCCCAAATTTGATCTGGATGTAAGAGACAGTTCCAAACGTACTATCTGTGAGGTTGGTTGGAACATCTTAAGATATAAAAAATTGTTCATACGATAGGTTAATTTGCATCCGATTGTTCCTATGGCAGTGTTGAGGAACGGATTTATTTGAATTACAACGTTCATTTTCTTGTTCTTATTTTTGTTTTCTGATTTTGCATTCATACTACGCAGTAAATGATTCTTCATTATTTCTAGCTTGCAACTTTATCTCTGCAACATTGTGAAATTCAAACTAGCATTATATTCATCTCTTTTCAACACATGTACATGTAAGGAAGCTTCGCATGTACAAAGTTTTAGTTTTAAATTGATGGCAGATCTATTTGGACGCGCCCGTGGCGGCCTGTCAAATTCAATAAAGTAAAATAAATTAAGAGAACGCTCTGTTTATACCTCATCATATCTTTGGTCCTTCGAGCCGGAGCTGTCGTAATTTCTTACTCAAAGTTTAAGTAGTTCATTATGGATCAACTTAAAGAAATGGTATAAGCCATAGGCAGATTGAAGGCAAGTCCTACACGCTTGCGCCAATATGCAGAGCATCCCCCAGCTTGATGCGATTATGACGCCGTGGAGACTATGCTATCCAGACTCAATGCCGTTTGGAGCGAGTTCGAACGGATTGGCGATAGCATGTATCGACATGATTCGATGGAAGGGTATGTCGACCCTGCAACCGACAATGAAGTTTATGAGCGCAAGTATTTGGAGACTCCTGCGCTACTGTCTGCACTAAGGCGAGTCCACAGTGCTGAGAACACGGCATCAGCAACAACATCAAAGCTTGCTGAGCAAAACGCATTTGCAAACGATGACGCAATTTCACGTTTAGTGCATCAACAACAAGAATTCTTCGATCGTTTTCCGTTCAGCGCGTCAACAACAATGCACGCTGGCGCTGCGACGCAAATACGAGATGTAGAGTTGCCAAAGTTGCAAATCAAGGCATTTGGTGGCGATTACAAGGAATGGCCTGCATTCAAAGATTTGTTTGAAACTACAATACACAATAAACCACATTTGGAAAAGACTCGAAAGTTTCATTATTTGAAATCATTTTTGACTAGTGAAGCAGCAAGTTTGATACGTCATTTGCCCATAACAAGATGCGGCATATGACAATGCATGGGAACGCCTGATCGAACGATACAACCGACCACGGCATGTGGTAAATTCACTGCTAAAAGCCTTCATGAAGTTGCCCACAACGAAGATTAGCAATGTTTCAAATTTGCGCAAGGTCACAGACGGTGCTAACGAAATCGTACGTGGACTGGATGCAATTGGGCAAACAGGACGCGACTGCTGGATATCTTATTTGCTGCTAGCAAAAATAGATCCAGAGTCAAGACGCAAATGGGCAGAGATTAGTCAGGACAACATGTTTTCAACAATAGATGATCTATTTCAGTTCCTTGACCCACGATGTGAGGAATTTTAACTGAGCCAAGGGCATGCAACTGCTGAGGCTGCTGCATGCAACAACAACAACGACAAATCAAAGAAAGCAACACGCAATTTAGTGGCCACTGGGCAAGGTGCATGTGTGAAATGTGGATCAACTGAACATTTACTGTTTGGCTGCTCGCAATTTCATCACATGTCGATTGAGCAACGACGCCCATTGTCGCGGACGACACAGTACATTGCTTCACTCGCAAGTTCCACCGTTGCAGACATCTGCAAATCAAAGTCAACAAATTGAGACAGCTGCTGAGGAGGGTCAGGAGCAGAAAGTATCATTGGTGACAAACGGTCACATAGCACAAGCGCCACGCGCAACAACTTGTATTTTGTCACATCCTTGTGAACGTACGCAACACACACGGAACATTCACCGCTTGCCGTGTGCTACTGGACAGTGGATCAGAGCTATCCTACGTATCGGAACGATGCATTCATGCACTTCGCATTGCTCGTTCACCATCCCGAATCCTTGTTTCGGGCATTTCATCTGTAAAGGCTGAAACCACAAGAGGTTTTATCAAGCTGCACTTACGATCACGAGTGTCAGACAACACGCTAGATGCTACAGTACATATTCTGGGCAAGATCACATCACCATTGGCAAGGGACAAGATCGATGAATCATCATTGGAGATCTTCGAGGAACTTCCGCTTGCAGATCCGATGTTCAACACAACTTCGCCAATTGATATTCTTTTGGGCACGGATTACGTTTGGGCTGCGTTCACCGGCGAGAAAAAGCTGGACAGCCATTGCAATGTAATTGCTATTTCGTCTATATTTGGATGGGTAATCACTGCTATTTCTTCTATTGACATTAATGCCTCACTCCAAAAATTCTGGGAGTTGGAGGACATCAACACAGACCTGCCACCTGATCCCGAGAATTTGAAGGTGGAGGAGCATTTTCGTACGACACACTCAAGAGATGACAAGTGCAGGTATATCGACAAACTTCCTTTCAAAAGGGCGAATACTACCTTTGGAAACACACTTAAAGGAGCAACATCAATATTTGAAGATGTAGAGCGCCGACTACTCAGAAATACAGACCTGCAATCACGGTATGTTCAATTCATGCAAGACTACGAGAGTCTAGGCCACATGCAGGAACTCACACAAGACGAGATCCATTCTCACCAAGGTCAAGCCTTCTACATGCCACATCACCCAGTAGGTGGACAAAATCTGAGAGTTGTGTTTAATGGATCCTTTCAAGATCATGACAGCCATGCCCTAAACGATGCACTACATATTGGTCCAAGCATTCAGCGCAACTTGTTCCACGTATGCTTACGCTTTCGGATTCATCGCTTTGTATTCACAGCTGACATCGTCAAAATGTTTCGCCAGATTTGGGTCAACGAGGACCACCGCAATTACCAACGAATCTTATGGGGAACGCACCCATCTGAGCCGCTAAAACACTTTCAGTTATGTACGGTCTCTTACGGAACAGCCTGTGCACCATTCTTAGCGGTCAGAGTGCTAGAGCAACTGGCTCACGATTATAAGCAAGAATATCCACATGCCGCAAGGATTCTGGCAGAACACTTCTACGTGGATTATGTCTTGACAGGAGAACCAACTGAAGAAGATCTTCTCCAGCGCCGATAAGAATTGATAAAACTTATGTCACAAGCACAACTCGAACTATGAAAATGGGTCTCAAACAGCAAACACATTAACAAGACGAAAGCAAGTCCATCTGTAAGCGTTTTCGACACCTCACACGATGCAGCAGTAAAGGTGCTTGGAATTCACTGGCAACCAGCAATTGACACTCTGGGATAAAACGTGAATTTCAGCAATATAGCAGCAAGTACAAAACGGCAGGTACTCTCTGATGTCTCTCGTATCTTTGATCCGCTTGGTCTGTTGGCACCTGTTGTCGTTCAGTTCAAGATTCTGTTTCAAGAGCTATGGCTGCATGAATTGGATTGGGATACTCCACTCCCAATGAACTTATGGCAATAGCAAAGGTATCGCAACGATATCATCGCACTGAAGGAACTGAAGGTGCAGCGCTATACTGGATACACTTCAGGCCCGATGGAACTGCATGCACTTTCAGATGCATAAATCAAAGCTTACGCAGCTGTTGTCTACAGTAAAATTGTACATCATAATGGTCATGTAGAGGATAAGCTCATCGCCTCTAAAACACGTGTTGCGCCACTAAAAAAACAATCTCTTCCCCGGCTGGAACTCTGCTGCTCTGAGAAGCATTGCTGCTGAGTCGACTTATCGCGTCGATCAAAACTGCGCTCAAAAATATTTGTATCAATGTACACGCCTGGTGCTATTTATTGGCTTGGTTATCCAACACACCATCCAAACTGAAAACATTCGTCGCCAATCGCACTGCCAAGATTCTTAGCATCATACCTAGACATGATTGGCATCATGTTAGAACCAAGGAAAATCCAGCAGATTGCGCATCCCGAGGCATGCTAGCCGCAGGGCTGCCGAAATTTGATCTCTGGTTGACAGGACCACAATGGCTCCACGATAATGGCTTCAAACCTGCAACCAAACTCTCCGCACAATCTTCTCTTTTCATTTCAGATGAACGTATTCAAGAAGAGATGAAAATCACAACAATGTTAGCTGTGGCAGCTGATAATGCTGCACCATCGCCACTTGTCGAGCTGATCAACCGAGTCTCCTTCTGGACGAAGTTTGTACGTTCTACGGCTTACGTTTTACGGCTTGCACGATGCAAACGCATCTCAGGCGCACTGACATTTGATGAAACAAGCGAAGCACGTACATTTGGTCTTCGCTATGTACAGGCAGTATCCCAGCATGAGCGTCAACTGCTGCTAAACAAGCAGCCACTCAGGAATGACTCAAAACTGCACACACTCTCACCAATCATTGACGATCTTGGTCTCCTTCGCGTAGGCGGACGCTTAAGCAACTCAGAACTGCCCTTTTGTGCTAAGCACCCAATCATCCTAACGAAGACACATCGTATCACAAAGCTCATCCTGGAGCACGAGCATTGGACACATCTGCACCCAAGTGTTTCAGCATTGTTTGTCATCGTTCGACAACGATACTGGATTTTTGGCGCACGAAACCTAATACGAAAAATAAATATTATGAAATATTTTCGACAACGCCATCACACGGCCCAACAATTCATGGCTGATCTTCCGGCAGTCAGAGTGACACAACCATTTCCATTCGAAAACACTGGCTGTGACTACGCTGGTCCCATCACACCCAAGAAATACAAGGGACGCCATCCTCGCAAGGAGAAGGGCTACATTTGCCTTTTCATTTGTCTAGCTAAATCTGCACTTCACTTGGAATTAGCTACTGATCTCAGCACAGACACTTTTTTGGCAGCATGTCGTCGCTTCATATCACGCCGTGGCAAATGCGCATGCTTGAATAGCGACAACGGATGAAACTTCGCCTGTGCTAAGAGAGCACTGAATGAAATGGAGGAGCTGCTAACATCGCAGACTCACAACACCATCATCTCACAAACGCTGGCCACTGAGGGAATCAAGTGGAATTTTATTCCGCCAAATGCACCACACTTGGGTGGCAAGTTGGAATCAGCTGTGCGCTCAGTGAAGTAACATCTTCATCGCGTATTTGGCACTGTTACGCTCACATTCGAGCAAATGCACACTTTATTGGCAAAAATCGAAGCAGTGGTTAACTCTCGCCCATTGTATACAATACCGGACACAGACTTAACATATTTGTCACCTGCTCATCTTCTGATTGGTCGACCTTACACTCTGATTCCAGAAGGCAATCTAGAGCCAGTCCCAGCAAACAGATTGGATCATTGGCAACAATCTCAGGCTATGCTGCAACGCTTCTGGAAACAGTGGCACTTAGAGTATTTGACCACTTTACAGCAGCGTCAGAAATGGACTACGAAATCTCCTAATCTGTCTTCTGGATATTGTACTACTCAAGGAATCGAACACACCCACCGCAGCATGGATACTAGCAAGGATAATCGAAACATACCCTGGACCAGATGGATTGGTTCGTGCAGTTAAACTCAAAACACCCACTGGAAAAACTACGACCCAAATCACGAAGATCGCTGCCTTGCCTAATTCCGAAACGATGTTTCAGGGCCGGGCGGTATGTTGAGGAACGGATTCATTTGAATTACAACGTTCATTTTCTTCTTCTTATTTTTGTTTTCTGATTTTGCATTCATACTGCGCTGTAGATAATTCTTCATTATTTCTAGCTTGCAGCCTTATCTCTGCAACATTGTGAAATTCAAACTAGCATTATATTCATCTCTTTTCAACACATGTACATGTAATGAAGTTTCGCATGTACAAAGTTTTAGTTTTAAATTGACGGCAGATCTATTTGGACGCGCCCGTGGTGGTCTGTCAAATTCAATAAAGTAATATAAATTTAGAGAACGCTCTGTTTATTCCTTATCAGGCAGCTATATGACATAGTTATCCGACTTTGACCAAATTTGGTCAGGATGTAAGAGACAGTCCCAAAAATACAATCAGTATTTGTATCTGTATGAGCTAACTTAAGAAACAAAAAAGATTTTTATACTAAAGGTTAAATTGCATATAATTGTTCCTATGGCTGCTATGTGATATAGTAATCTGAAGTCGACCAGATTTGATCAAGATGTACGTGATAGTCTCAAGCATACAATCTGTGAGTTTGAGTTTGAGCTATCTTTAAAAACAAAAAAGTTTTTCATACTAAAGGTTAATTTGCATCCGATTTTTCCTTTTACAGCTTTTTGATATAGTAAACTGACATTGACCAATTTTGATCGGGATGTAAAAGACAGTCCCAAACATCCAATCAGTGAATTTGGTTGAGATATCTTAAGAAACAAAAAAGTTATTCATATAATGGTTAATTTGCATCCGATTGTTCCTATGGCATCAATATGATATAGTAATCTGACTTTAACCAAATTTGCTCACGATGTAAGAGAAAGTTTAAAACATACAATCTGTGAGTTTGTTTTAGCTATATGAAAAAACAAAAAAGTTGTTCATAAAAATGGTTAATTTGTATCCGATTATTCCTATGACAGCTATATGATATAGAAATCCGACTTTGACCACATTTGGTCAGGATGTAAAGAACTGTCCTAAGCATACAATCTGTCAGTTTGATTGAGACATCTTAAGAAACAAAAAAGTTTTTCATACTAAATATTAATTTGCACCCGATTGTTGCTATGTGATATAGTAATCAAACGTTGACCAACTTTGGTCAGGATGTAAGTGACAAACCGAAACATGCAATCTGTCAGTTTGCTTGAGATATCTTAAGAAATAAAAATGGTTTTCATACCAAAGGTTAATTTCATCCGATTGTTCCTATGGCAGCCATATGATATAGTAATCTGACTTTGACCAAATTTTGATCAGGATGTAAAAGACAGTCCAAAACACACAATCTGTGAATTTGGTTGAGATATCTTAAGAAACAAAAAAGTTGTTCATATTAATGGTAAATTTGCATCCGATTGTTCCTATGGCAGCAATATGATATAGTAATCCGACATTGACCAAATTTGGTCAGGATGTAAGTGACAGTCTCTAGCATACAATCTGTGAGTTTGTTTTAGCTATATGAAAAAACAAAAAAGTTGTTTATACTAATGGTTAATTTGCATCCGATTGTTCCTATGGCATCTATTTGATATAGTAATCCGACTTTGACCAAATTTGGTAGGGATGTAAAAAACAGCCCTAAACATACAATACAGTTTGTTTGAGATATCTTTAGAAAAAAAAGTTTTTCCTACTAAAGGTTAATTTGCACCCGATTGTTCCTATGGCTGCTATGTGATATAGTAATCATACGTTGACCTTCCCAAACATACAATCTGTGAGTTTGGTTGAGATATTTAAAGAGAGGAAAGGAAAGAAGTTGTTCATACTGATGGTTATTTTAACCCGATTGTCCGACTTTGACCAAATTTGATCAGGATGTAAGAGACAGTCCCACACATACAAACTGTGAGATTGGTTGGAATATCATAAGAAACAGAAAAATGTTTCTTAGTAAAGGTTAATTTGCATCTAATTTTTCCTATGGCAGCAATATGATATAGTAATCTGACTTTGACCAAATTTGGTCAGGATGTAAGAGACAGTCCCAAACATACTTTCTCTGAGTTTGGTTGTTCATACTAATGAGTAGTTGATAAATGCGGGATTCAGCACAGTTTTGGAGGTGGGGGTACAGGGTCATTAATTTTCGTGGCATAAAGAATATTGACATTAAACCACTTAACGTAAAACCCAGATTCCCGGCTTTAACATAAACATAACAGCGCAACCACTTAATGCAAAGATCACGATTCTTATGCGCAGTTTCTAACGTACTTAAATATAAACATAAAAACGCAACCACTTAACGTAAAAATCCAGATTCTTAAAGTAAACGCAAGCCGCCCTCAAGCCGCAAGCCGCCCTCACGAGCTCTTGAGCTTTAGAAAAAGAAGCTTTAGCATAAACTTAGCAGACTTGCAGCATAAGATCACAATTGTACTTTAGCTCTAATTTTGGTACCAAACACATCGGTGGTACTTGCCTCTCACTAATAAATATTGTTTTCAATTTAATAACTATTGAATTGTGAATTGGCGCCCAACGTGGGGCTCGCGTTTAAAAACACAATAAAAAGATCTTATTAAAAGAAACAAAATCTTTAGTGTTTCGCGAGTTTGCAAATTGCCGATATTGATTACCAAAGGAGACGAATATTATAAAAAGTCTCTGAACTCAAAATAACTCAAGTGCATCGAAAATTTCCAACAATCGGAAATACCGAGTGCCACATTAACTCAAGTGCATCAAAAATTTCCAACAATTGGAAATACATAAAAAAACTTTTTGTGACAAATTTATTAAAAAAAAAAAAATTCAACCAACAATCCAAGATTAACTTGGACAATAGAAAAAAAACTAGAAAGAAGGAAGACCGAATTTCTTTACAACAACCAAATAGAAGACCCCAAGGGCAGAAGAAAGGAAGATTACCAAGTTTTATATTCATCAACGAAGAAGAAGGATCGTTTACGTGAGCCGTCATAAATATATTATAATTATTTTAAAAAAAACTTTTATGAAAACCATAAATTTACTTTGTGTTAAGAAACATTTATTTGAAAAATTGTGAAAATATAATTGATAACAGTGGAATACCTAATTGAAAGTTTCAAATGACTAACGATAGATTAACAGCTGATTTGGTAGCTCAGTTGATTGCGAATTAAACTAGAGCACTTGAACAACAAATTGCAGAATTAAGGTTGCAGGTCACCTTGCCCCGGAACAGTGAGCAAGAATACACAGCTACACAAATCAACGATACCATTCGTTGCGATAAGTCTTTCGATGTCATCAAATCAATATCAAAATTTTCGGGTAATTACAATGCGTATGTTAGTTGGCGCGATGCAGCTTGTTGCGCTATGCGCATGTATAAAGAAGGAAGTAGAAAGTACGTAGATGCGTTGACAATTCTCCGAAACAAAGTGACAGGTAGAGCTAATGATACTTTAACCAATCATGGTATAGTTCTTAGTTTGGAAGCCATACTTTCAAGATTGGATTTCGCGTATAGCGATATACGACAAATCTACATAATTGAACATGAATTATGCGTTCTAAGGCAGTGTAACTTTTCTGTCCTCGACTACTACAATTTGGTCAGTAAAAAATTGACTCTGCTGATAAACAAAACTATCATGACATACGGTGACAAAACCAGCATTATTACCGAAATGAAAAACAAAAACAGGGACAATGCTTTGCGGATCTTTATCACAGGCCTTTAACGGTTCCTTATCAGAAATATTGTTTTCTCTTAAACCAGAAAACTTGCCTATTGCTTTGGCAAAGTCACAAGAACTTAAAGTGAATTATCAAAGGACTCATTTCGCATACAATCAGTTTGCTATTTCCCAACAAAACAATTCCAGCTCTGGGCAAAGGAATCAACAAAAGAAAACTGAAAATACACACCCATTCAAAATATTTGATAATCTTTTTCGTTTTGATCAAGCTACACAAAATCAGAATGCTGCGCATGGCAACAGCACTTCTCAACCTGCACTGGTATCCATGGATGTAGAAAAATCCATCTAGTTGCTAAACAAGCCATACCCTTATCCACAAAATCAAAATTTTGTGCAACCAAAAAAGCGGGAGCTGAGTCCCCCTTCAGGTCAGCAACCTAAAAAGCTTATGCGTGTTAACAACCCCCAAGAAGATCATTTTGTAGAGGAAGAGCAGGAGATCTCCCCTTCGTCTGCAGGATAGACAAGAAAATAAATAAAAGAGTAAAAATATTAATAGACAAAGGTGCTTCCGCTTGTTATGTGAACAAGGGTATTTACGACAATGCAAAAGAGCAAGTAATTAAGAAAAGATAAACAGAAAAAATAAACTTTATAAAACATGACCAAGAAACGGTAGGCAATTTAATGAGTTCAGACGAAGCTTACACAGTCGCTTCGTTCTTGGATTACGAAAATGGAAAATATAAAACATTTTCCCTATTTAATGTATCAGATACTGAATCATCGTCATTAAGTGACGCTGAAGGCCCACAAACGAAAAAACAAATAATTTAAAAGAAACCTGGGGAAACAACACGCCCAAAGAAAAAATCGAAAAAGAGCATACGTCGAAAGATGTCGGTATCCTCTACGACAAGTTCTTCCTTGTGCAAAGTTAATCATTCTATTAATGAAATATATTTGAATATCCTTGAACAACAGGTCGTTCAAGAGATAGAAGAAAAGCATTCTCAGATTCAAACCAGTCTCCCTTTTAGGACAGATATCCGAGGAGAGATTCGAACAATAAATGACAATGCAATCTACAGCAAGCAATATCCTTATCCTCACTCAGTTAATAATTCTGTTAGTCAGAAAATAAATGGGATGTTGAACGACAATATAATAAGGCCTAGCGGAGGTCCTTACAATGCCCCAGTATGGGTAGTTGGAAAAAAAGGTTTCAACGAAGACGGGACACCAAAGAATCGATTAGTGATTGACTTCAAAAAATTGAATAACAATACAATACCCGATAGGTATCCAATTACTGATCCCTCGGTTATTTTGTTTAATCTAGGAATAGCGCGATTCTTTTCAACAATTGATTTGGAATCTGGATAACATCAAATTCTAATGAAGGATGAAGCCATTGAAAAAACAGCGTTCTCTATTAACAATGGTAAATACGAATTTCTACGTTTGCCATTTGGGCTTGCAAACGCACCTGGCATATTCCAAAGGGCAATGGATAATATATTGCTCGAAAAATTTGGTAAAACTTGCCACATTTATATGGACGATATTATAGTTTTTTCAGAAACTAAGGTAAAACATTTCGATGATTTCAGGAAGACATTGAGATCCTTTTTAAAGCAAACATGAAGATATCTTTAGAAAAACCAAAATTCTACAGAAGAGAAATTGAATTTTTGGGATACATAGTATCACACAACATAATCAAAACTGATCCTCAAAAAAAAGAAGCCATTATAAAATATCCTCCACCCGAGAATTTAAGAGAGTTACGAGGCTTTCTGGGTTTAACCGGTTATTACAGGAAATTTGTAAAAAGTTACGCATCCATAGAAAAATCACTTACTAAATTATTACAAGGACAAAACGGCATGGTTTCAAAACATATGTTTAAGAAAACAGAAATATCATTAGACTAAGAAGCTTTGTCTGCGCTAGTGACGAAAGCATCACGAAGGGTGCGAAAGGCGACTAGCAATATATACAGGCAGAATATAAAATTTGTTATAACTGTCCGATCAGGTCGAGCTATATACCTATCGAAAGGTATGGCTCTAACTAACAAAAGTGCATACTAAGACTTTTAAAAGCTCATCTGGTTCGTGAGATAAAAAGGTGTAAATGGGAGGGGCGAAATTTAGATCATTGCAGCAAATGGGGCCGTTGGAGCCTTTTGGTAAATTTTTTTTAATTTTCAACGATTCTTATCAAAAATACGCGTCGAATGACATAATCAATCATAAATATCTGTTAAGTGGTTCAAAAGATAATTAAATTTGAAATTTTTAGTAGCACATATCTGTAAAAATTCGTGTCGGCAAGATATTACGTATTGCTTGACTATCTTAATTCCTTAGCATTGAATGATGGCAGCAGCACCAATGCAAGCATTGCAAGCAGTGCAAGCAGTGCAAGCGGTGCAAAATAGAACCCACAGCTGACAGCTTTTGTTTCAGTGATGCCAGATAGTTTGTTTTTGTTTTGCTAGAAGGCGGTATTTAATTTATTCAAATGAGCTGGACTTGTAGGGTCTTCCACGAACGCATTTTGACTAAATGTGTTCTTATTCTCTTAATTATTTTTTATACTGATTTTATTTATTTATATATTGAAAATGGTCAAAAAGGGTATAATGGTTTTGTGCAATGTATGTAACAGGCAGAAGGAAGCATCTCCGACCGTATAAAGTATATATATTCTTGATCAGTACCAATTTCCGAGTCGATTGAGCCATGTCCATCTGTCTGTCCGTCTGTTTGAGTCAAATGATCTAGAAGACTATAAAAGCTAGAGCTAGAGACTTCCAGGATAGCGGGCGCAGATCAAGTTTGTTTTAAAATTTCGATCGGACGAGTGCCAAACTTTTTTTTTAAGAATAAGTTATATATTCAATTTAATATCGTTCGTCACAAAATTGGGTATCAGAAATTTTGGGGCATGGAAATGTTTTCGTCACTAGAATTTCACCCCGTAAAGAGGTATTTTTTAGAAGATCTAAAATCACACTTAATTGCAAAAGTTGAATTAACCCAACCAGCTTATTCAAAAAGGTTTGTTCTCAATACAGACGGTTCAGATATCGCGCAGTCCTCTCACAGGAAAATTAACCAAATACCTTTGTCTCCAAATCTTTGAATTCAACAGAAAGAAATTATGCCACAAATGAATGAGAATTATACTCCATTGTATGGGCTTTAAAGAATCTCAGAAATTATTTATTTGGCGTCACAAATCTTGAAATTCACACAGATCATCAACCGCTTTCATTTGCAGTTTCTGCACGAAACCCTAATCTAAAAATTAAATGCTGGCATGCCTTTATAGAAGAACTTAATCCTAAAATATTATATAAAATATTCTATATTCCACTAACGTCGTTGCTGACGCCTTATCAAGGATAGTCATTAACCACATTTCTATCACAAGTAGTCAAGAAACCATTGAAAGAAACCACTTGTCTGGAGTAGAATCTTCTTCCGAAAAATAAACTGTTCATTCTGCAAATAGTAGCTATGAAAATGTATTATAAGAAACTATCAAACCATTAAATCAATTCAAACAACAGTTACGTATTACGACGTGTTCAACAAAACAAGACATATTATAGAATGCGACACAGTAGATAACTTAATTAACATACTTAAAGAATTTCTCCAACCAAATTTAACCACAGACATTCATTGTTGTCTCGAAGACTTATATGAGATTCAGACAAAATTAAAAAGTACATTTACCAATAAGTTTCTTTTCACACGAAAATTTGTGCAAGACATTGAAAACAAAAATGATCAAGAAATTATAATCGGAGAAACACATGCTTGAGCTCACAGAGGATTTGACGAAAATCTTAAGCAAATTTTGAAGTTCTATTATTGGCCTACATTATATAAAAAACTTAAAGAGCACATACGAAATTGCGAAATTTGTAACAAAAATAAATATAAATCCCAATCAAATCCCTATTTCAACAGCACCTATTCCAGAAAGAGAGGGTGAACAACTTCACATTGACATTTTCTATGCCCAACAATTAACATTCATAACTTGTATAGATGCTTATTCTAAGTTTTTGGTCGTAAAAGAAATCGCTAACAAATCAGACATGGCAAATAAAGTGTTAGAATTAATCCAACCCTTCCCTTTTCTTAAACCATAATGATGGATAACGAACCTAGTTTTTCATCAGCACAATTCAAATCATCCATGTCTCGTTCAGGTACAACAATTTATTTTGCCGATCCCTGGCACAGTCTAAGTATTGGATAGGTAAACAGAGTTCATTCAACACTAATTGAAATTTCTCATTGTATTCACGAAGGATACAATATAATGGACCATTCCGAGCTTATTTGCCGAGCAGTAAAAGAATATAATAACTCAATCCAATCAAAAACCCAACAAAAACCTTGCGATATATTATTCAACAAAATAAATCATGCAAATTTGCCAGACAAGCTAGAATCAGCTCAAGCAAAAATGTTAGGGTATCACAAATCAGCGAAATCATTTTTGAAAAAATACATGGAGAACGAAATAAACTACAGCCTAGATATAAAAAACAGATAGTTAAAAAAGATTTATGAAATAAAGTAAAAATAAACAATAAAGATCGTATAATTCATAAGGATAATATTAAATTTTAATTCATTTATATTTCTTTTTTTATGTATGAACGTTTTGTGTGTCATATCTTTATTATTGCCGATTTGCGGTTTTGATATTGTCAATTACTCAAAAAATTACTATGTCTTACTTGAGGATACAGATAATCTTTTTTTATACGAAACATATGGAGAAGTTTTTCATCTTACTAACCTTAGTTTTTATAACGACATTTTGAAAAATATAAACTTTACCATCGATTGCGAAAAAACCATGGAATTAAATTTAATCGAAAAACTTCTTTCACAACTTACACCCCACACAATTTTTAAGCGCAGTATCAATGAGCTAGGTACCATTTTTAAATGGATCACAGGAACACCAGATCATGATGACACGATAAATATTCAAACATATGTTAATGAACTTATTCAAAATAATAATCTGCAAAATCAAATTAATTCTGCAATTTTCAAAGAAGTTTCGAAAACCACAACTCTTTTGAAAGACATTAAATTAAATCAGGAATTTTTATTGAAAAAATATCGCCTTAAACTATTATCGCTTGATCTACAAAATTTGCTGGATACTATCACATTTTCAAAGGCCAGAATACTAAACCCAAAAATTTTAAATAAACAAGACATGATAAATATATTCAATCACGAAAAATTAAACATCCCTTAATCGATCTTTTGGATGATTCCTCTTTTTCAATTATTCCATTCCAAGGTTTAATCATAGTTTTTATTAAATATCCAACTATTAATTATAATTGTAAGTTTTATCACGCTAAGGCCATATCGCAAACAGATGGAAAATTATTTGTCAACAATAAAATTGCTAATTGTAACAACACATTTTATCTTATCAACAATTTCAAAAAAGAAATATATAACAGTTTTGCCCAAATTATATTTACTCCAAATTGTTTATAAATCTCCTAAATAAACAATTTACAACTTGAAAGAAATTATCTGAAAATAATAAGCCAATTGAAATTATAACGTATGGCGCTATTTTAGTGTCAGGCACAAATTGTTTTAACGAAACTTGGCTTACAGGAACTTATCTTGTTACTTTTAAAACCATAGTAATTATAAACAACATCACCTGCACTAATGAAAAGGAAACAAGCGGGCTCAGGGTACTCTACAGTCGAGCACACTCGACTGGCTCTCCGATAGGTCATAAGTATGTGCGCTACGTTAGGCATGCCGAAGGTGTGAGATGCGGCATTGAATTTTTGACTAATTGTTCGTATTACATCTATGTGATCTAGTGAACCGATTTAAACCAAATTGCAAATTCTGAACCTGTGAGTTTGGTTGACTTATCTCTAAAAACAACAATAATTTTCGTACTACATCTTAAAATTCGTTCCTATGGCAGCTATTTGATATCTGATTTCAACCAAACTTGGTCAGGATGTAGAATACAATCCCAAATGCGTATTTTGTTAGTTTGGTTGAGATACCCCAAACAACAAAAAAGTTTATCATACTAAAACTTGATTTTCGACTGATCGTTCCTATGGGAGATATATCACATAGTGTTTCGATTTTAACCAAGTTTAGTCAGGATGTATGGGACTGTCCCACATGCATATTGTCTCAGTTTGGCTGACATATCTCAAGCAACAACTGACCGACTGACCGTTCCTATGGCAGCTTTATGATAGTAGACCGATTTTAGCCAAGTTTGGTCAGGATGTATGGGACCAACCCACATGCATATTGTCTCAGTTTGGCTAAGATATCTCAAGCCAAAAAAAAGCTTTTCATACCAAAACTTGATTTTGGACTGATCGTTCCTATGGCAGTTATATGACCACTAGTCCGATCGAAATTTTAAAACAAACTTGATCTGCGCCCGCTATCCAGGAACCCACACACCAAGTTTCAAGTCTCTAGCTCTTATAGACTCCGAGATCCTTTGACTCAAACAGACGGACAGACAGACGGACATGGAGTAATCGACTCGGCTATTGATACTGATCAAGAATATATATACTTCATAGGGTCGGAGATACTTCCTTCTGCGTGTTACATACATTGCACAAAACCATTATACCCTTTTTGACCATTTTCAATGGGCACGGGTTTAAAAATATTAACCTATGTAAAACACAATAAATTCACAAATTACTTAATTACAGAATATCAACTCTCTAATAACACCTAACTACAATTAGAAAATACAAATATTTGATCAAAAATTTTTATTAAACTAGAAAGTAATCATTAATCACATTTATTTTAATTATAATTATTTTTATTATGATAAAGCATCTAAAATATTGCCCAGTAATAAATTTAAGTTCCTTTATGTTGCTAAAATCAAAATCATTACAAAATCAAAATCGCCATAACGCTCACACCCCAGAACTAGAGCTTGACATATTGCATAAATTAAATGAACAAATTGAATACATAAAAAGAAACCATTGAGAGTCTGGGACGATTCTTTTTAAGAAAAGGAGGAGTTATCACCCAGCTCGCAAGGCAATTCTTATTGAAATTATAAACAATATTTTGGAATAGGATTCTATTCCAATTGCTTAGCTCATTGACTCTTAGTAGACCTTTCTCAATCACCACCCTTAAATAACGTCCAGCTGCGGCTTTTATAACATAAACTCAGAATATTAGCATTAAACCACTTAACGTAAAACCCGGCTTTAACATAAACATAACAGCGCAACCACTTAATGCAAAGATCACGATTCTTATGAGCAGTTTCTAACGGACATAAACATAAACATAACAACGCAACCACTTAACGTAAAAGATCCAGATTCTCTCGCGCAGTTCTTAAAGTAAACATAATCCTAGTTTGATTACGCAAGCCGCATAAACTTAGCTGACTTGCAGCATAAGATCACAATTGTACTTTAGCTCTAATTTTGGTATCAAGCACATCGGTGGTACTTGCCTCCCACTAATAAATATTTTTTTCAATTTAATAACTATTGAATTGTTAACTTTCATGGTTGCACAAAGGGTCAGAGGGTGTGTGGGTGGGGGTATGTTGATCGTGTGAAGTGGTTGTTTTGGCACGTCTGGTAGCCGAAAGGGTTGAAAAGTGTAGGGGAGATGGGCGTGTGTCGATCGTAAACAAGTGTTAATGAGGTGACAGTTTGACAGGTGGTGGAATGCGAGAGTTAGTTTATGACCTCTTTAGGTTAAGATTGTGTATTAGATTTTTTTTTTTAATTCTTTATTGATACAACTAAAAAAAAAAATATTTACATTTAAAAGACTATATACTAACTAGAAAAAGACGAGACCACCATTGTGGTACATTGAAGCATTGCAATGGCAATGGCGTCGTCTAGACCGAGTCCTCTCTTCTCATACCATTGTGAACGCTGCGAAGTTGCTGATTACGTCCCAATTCTCCAGTGACTGCAACATAAGCTGGACAATATTACCCACACGGATTTTACAGCCCAGTGAGTCTTACAGCTGGGGTCTTTGCGCTGAAAACCTGCCGCACGAGAAGATGGCATGCTCAGCATCTTCCTGGATGTCGGGTCCACACCAAGTGCACTCGGCGGATGGTTCGTGCCCAAAGGTATCTGCGAAAGCACCCGTGTTCACTTAAGAGTTGGGTAAGATGAAATTTTACCTGGCCGTGCCTTTCTCCGCCATTGCTTGGGACCACGGGTATTCAGCATTATCCTGGAGAGGGCGCTGTTTACGGTAGCCGCCTTGGCGCTTATGTATGTGCTCTCGGAAACACAATCTAGTGTCAATCATGACCCCTAGGTACTTCAGCGCTCTTTTCGATGTCACACTCGTGTTTGAAACTGTAATGTTGGCCGTCTCGACTTTTTTCCGACTGCTCACCAAGACTGCCACTGTCTTGTGCGGCGCGAGCTCGAGGCCAACCTTTACCAGCCACCGTTGGATAGTCGCAATCGACTGATTACAAGTCTCCTCGACAATTGGAAGTTCCTTGCCCACGACTAGGACTGCTACGTCATCAGCAAATCCAATAACATGCACTCCTAGGGGAAGCCTGAGACGCAGTATACCGTCGTACATAGCGTTCCAGAGCAGAAGCCCCAGGACAGACCCCTGCGGAACGCCTCCAGACACAGAGTACTGTTCGGAGCCAGCTTGTGTATAGTAGATCAGAATCCTCTTCTTGAAGTAGCTTCCCACGATGCGCCACAGGTACGCAGGCACATTAAAGATCATAAGGGCCCGTGTGATGCAGCTTCACTTTGCCGTATTGAACGCATTTCTGATGTCAAGGGTGACAATCAGGCAATAGTTTTTGGCACCGCCTTTCCACCGAGTCTCTGCGATTGCTTTCGATGCAATGTCAACGACCTTGTTGATGTCGTCTATCGTAGACCTGGCCTTCCGGAACCCATATTGATGGGGAGACAGATCGCCAGCATCGGCAAAAGCTCGTTGCAGCCGTGAGCACACTATCTTCTCAAGCAATTTTCCCGCTGAGTCAATTAGGCAGATTGGCCTAAGCCCTGATGAGGTTCGCACAGGTTTTGCCGGTTTGGGAATGAGGACAAGTTTTTGGACCTTCCATCGCTCGGGGAAAACACCTTCACGCAGGCACTTGTTGAAAAGCTCAACAAAGATCTCAGGGCGAAGGGAGAGCGCAAGCTTAAGGATACTAGTTGAAGATTGAGTCCGGCCCTGGGGCTTTGCTCGAGCCCAAACTCCTCGAAGCTGCGATAATTTCATCGGCTGTTACCTCCTCGATCGGTACGACGGCCAGCGGGTCAATGTCAAGGTCATCGCCAGGTACGCCATTAAGGTGATCATCCATGCGTGGAAAGAGTTCGGATATAATTGATCTGACCTCTGTTGGTTCCGAAAGTGGAGCCTGCCTCTTGCTGCGGAGTTTGTTGCATACAATCCTGTGCGCTCTCTCCATGGATCACGCTCAGCAGTGTCGCATAGCTTCAGGAAAAACTGTTGCTTGTTCTCTCTGATGGCAGCCTTGAGCGCACGTCTGCATTCCCAGAATTCAGCCTGGCACCGCGAGAACATCGTGCTGCCACGCGATCGCTGGTATCGGCGACGTGCTTGGTTGCACTCTCGACGAGTCTCGGCTATCTGCGCGTTCCACCAGTATACAGACTGGTGGTGCCGACGATAGTGCCTCCTTTGGTCCATGGTGATATCGCATGCAGACTCCAAATACTCCTTGACTCCGTTAGCCATGCACTCGGCAGTCCCATCAACAGAGAGATTGGCCATTAGCTCTGAGAAACGTGGCATATTGAGGCTGTCTGCGCGATAACATTTTGTACTTGGGGGTACTGACACGCTGCTAATGGATTGCAGCCCTATAGTGCAAATTATTGCCCGGTGATCACTTTCTGTATAAATCCCGCTGATGCTCCATCTTGTTACATTATAAAGCGAGCTGCTGACGAATGTTAGGTCCACTATAGAGCCTGCTTTACTGAACGTATGCTCCACACCTTGGTTCCGGAGTACAATGTCCAGCGACGCAAAAACCTCCAGCAAAGCCATGCCTCTGTCGTTCGTCGTGACACTTCCACATTCCTCTGCCCACGCATTGAAGTCTCCACCGATCAGTACTGGGTGACGACCCCTAGCATCAGTCACTAGTACGTCAAGGGTGCTTGAAAACTCGGCGAGAGCAAGGCTAGGTAGACGCTGTAGACCCAGGTTGCTCCAAGTTTTCTACGGGCTGTGCAGTCGGGTCGCCACATGATCATATCGCAGCTTTTTTTGAGACGTCCATAACAAAGTCACTGGACGCAGTTTTCCTGTAAGGCTCGCTGAGCAAGGAAACATCAGTCCTCGTTTCTCGCACAGTTTGGCTCAATAGATCTTGATCCGCAGCACAGTGGTTCAAGTTTATTTGGAGAAACTTCACTATTGCGGCGGTTTGCTGACGCCGCTGTAAGTTGAGGGGCATCTTCTGCTACCAGCAAAGTGTCTAACCTCACGCAGCTCTTTCTTAATACAAATAAATCATTTTGGATCGCTTTTGCAGGTTTCCGCTTTGTGTCCCGTATCATCACATCTTAGACACTGTCCTGATCGGTCCACGGTGCTTGTGCACCTGATTGCCAACTCCAAACATCTATAGCAGCGCCTTTGGGTTGCCCGCTCACGTACCGGACATCTTGTCCACCCGACTTTTAATTTGCCACTTGCAGCAGGGCCTTTGCCTGTACGGAAGGCAGGCAAACTATTGCCAGTTGTGTGCCTGCGAATGAAGGCCTCAAGCTTTTAATGGCGCCAGAGTCCACACTGGGCACGCCGACCTCTGCTGCGATCGCGACTGCAATGCCATCCTTTGTGGCTATGCTATCTAGATCTCTGACTTCAAGGCAAAGCTCTTGTGTGACCGTTCTGATGCCCGATTGTAGCCCTAATGCATCGCTAATGTCGTCCTTTAGTTTGGACGTATTAGCTTTGCTAGCACCGTTTAGCTCAAGCAGCAATTCGCCCTTCACCGTCCTTCGGATCCTGGTCACATTGTCACCGACCTCCTTCAGCTTCTCGTCCTGACTCCTGGTGACAAGACGAAGAATTTCGCTGTAGCTGAGATCGCCCCGTGGCTGGATGATGATAGCATCAATTGTGCATTAGGGTGAGGACGAGGGTGTGTGTGATCCATGTTCGATCCCGGTATGTGTTTATGTGTCTGAGAATGTCCAAGTGTGAGCACAGGGGTTGCACAGGGATTATGAGCATGCATTGAGATGTGTGTGAGCGCCTTGCATTGAATTCACCCTCGCAAAACTGTTGATCGTGAGTAAAGGAACAAGAGTCAAGGGTCAGGTGAGTATTGTTTTGTTCACGGATTTGTCTACCGTCGCGTCCCGATTGTAAGGAAACCTACCCCCGAGTATATCACACACTCTCAAGTTAACCACTTACATAGGAGCTAATACAATTCTTGTGGCATGGTTTGACAATAATGTTGTAAAACGTGCTAATTTATGTGAGGGTTCTTAATGCTTAGATTTATGGTATGCATTGGTGTGTGCTAGCACGGGGCTTGTACAGGGATTATATGGAAGGGGACTCCGATGAGGTTTCCCCCATTAGATTGACTGTCAGAAAGTCTCTTAAATTTGTGAGGACCACAACTATTATAAAATGTATAGACTCCATATTAGAAAGTTCAGCTTAAATGTATTACTCAACTGAAAATGTTAATGTCAACTGTGTCAACGGATATACAACAACAACGGGTAAAAACAGCAACAGCTAAAAACAGCAACAGCTAAAGCAACAACAGCTCAAAACAGCTAAAACGGATACAACAACAACAGCTAAAAACAGCTAAAACGGATACAACAACAACAGCTAAAAACAGCAAGAACAATAACAGCAACAACACTACTAAACTGAATAGACAGAATTCAAACTATTGTCTATCGTGCCAGAATGTCCTCGCATCGGGAGTCCAATGGAAACGTCATATTTGCACGAACCAATACAAAATGAATGCGATTGAACCGGTGGACGGTCAGATCAAAAGGATTACGGATGTATTCAAGGGAAGAATAATACAATACATGCATTTAAGCGAAGGGGTGGAACTTAGAATCCCTGAGGAATTTTTGATTGAAGCAGGAATTGCCTTCAAGCCGCATTTACTCAAAGTTCTTCAAAGTCATGTCTTAGCGAAAGTGAATGTCGAGTTATTCGCTGAGTATATGCTTTTAAAGGAACAATCTAAAATTCTTAGAACAAAGTCGTTTCAAAGTAAAATTTCTGTTGTAATCGCAGATACTGATCGGTAGCAAACATTTCCTGAACACGCTAACCAGATAGTAAGCAAAATCGGAGAGTTCCAGTTAAAGAATAGTGGTTGGACTTCAATTGGTATGATCCGTCTGGAAATGAATGTGAACCAGTATACACCCATACGTGGTTCTTCGTTCAAGACATTACCAATGAAACTGAGTAAGAAGAGGGCAATCATTAATGTGCAAAACAATGACGCCAGAAATTAAGAATCCTCAAAGATGTAGCAGCTATAAAGTAATCATTACTGACATAAAAATTAAAGTGTACAATGATATGACATTGGATTTTACTGGGTTGTCATTCCCCCTTAATATAAAGGATATAAGAATATTCGTCAAAAATAATCCCCATGTGAGCGTCAACGTTTTCGGATACGATGAAGAGAGTGGCAATTTAATTGGACCCCTATTCCAATCTGGAAATGAGCAACGCGTACATGTTAATATGCTATTCCTAGAAGAGGGGGAATATGCTCCTTGTATATGGATTTAAAATATCTCTGCGTAAGTACTTCACTTCATTAAATAATGACTTACTAAATACTCATTATTTTGAATGACATTTTCTTTTTGTAGGCTGATATCATCACAAACTGGGAATCCGAGGAGAAAGCAATGGTTCTGCAACATATGTCTCAACTTTTCGTCCAGTGAGGCGATCGCATTGAAGAATAAGGAGCTGTGCAATGGAACAGGGTGAACGCTTTCTAATCCCAATAAAGCGACATTGAAATTTACACAACACCAACACCAACTGCAGGTCTCATTTGTTGTGTATGCAGACTTTGAGTGTATTCTTCAACCAAAGAATATAGAAGTAAGTTCTAAGTTATTTAATATTAATGAGCATATTCCAATATCTTATGCATACTACATAAAGTGTGCATTTGATAGCGGCTTAGATAAGTTCGTATTAGAAACTAGTAAAAATTCAGGTTTAAGTTTTATAAGTTCATTAGTAGAAAATCTAAAGGGGCTTAATAATAAATATTTGACCAAGAATGTTCCCATTGTTATGAGTCCGGAAGATGAGATTGTGTTTCAAGGGACAATTAATTGTCACATTTGTGAGAGTGTCTTATCAACAGATAGGGTGAGGGATCATTGTCATTTCACTGGAAAATGCAGGGGTGCTGCTCATTCAAAATGTAATTTGACATATAGGACAAACAACTTTATACCTGTCTTCTTCCATAATTTCACCAAGTACGATTCTCATTTGTTTCAAAAAGAGCTTGCGCATATACCTGGAGAAATTAAGGTTATTCCCATTATAAGTTGCATTTCTATTAAGTTGCATTTCAATCTTGAAAATGAGTTCAGACTAATGTGTCAAAAGGGTGTTTTCCCCTATGAATATTTAGATTCTGAGAGTAGATTGCAAGAAACTTCTCTCCCTCCAAGAGAAGCATTTTATAGCAGTTTAACAGAAACTGGCTGTTCTGAGGAAGACTATACACATGGACTTAAAGTTTGGTCTGAATTTTCATGTTCAACATTGAAAGATTATTTAGAATTGTACTTAAAAACTGATGTTTTATTGTTAACAGCTGTTTTTGAAAATTTCCATTTGTATACAAATTTATTCCCTTGACCCAGCTCATTTTTATACAACTCCAGGCTTATCTTGGGAGGCTATGTTAAAGAGCACAAAGATTGAATTAGAACTGCTTACAGATATAGATATGTATAGGTTTATTCAGTCTGGTATTCGTGGCGGTCTAGTACAGTGTTGTCATAGATATACGAAAGCAAATAATAAATATTTATCTACATACGATCCATCCAAGGATTCAACATTTTTAATGTACCTGGATGCAAACAATTTATATGGTTGGGCAATGTCACAAGCTCTGCCATATAATGGTTTTAAGTGGCTGTCCTCTACAGACATAGAACATCTCAATGTTGATAACATAGCAACTGATGCTGATTATTGATACATTTTAGAAGTAGACTTAGATTACCCTTACACTATCCATGATCAGCATAATGATCTTCCGTTTTGTCCGAGTATCAAATTACTAACAAAGACATAAAAAGTTGAAGAGTTTGTCGCTGACCTTGGTAAAAGGCGTAATTATGTTATCCATTACCGAACATTACAACAATGTTTAAGAATGGACTGCTGCTGAACAAAATTCATCGAGGTATATGTGTTAGACAAAAACCTTGGTTAAAGACTTACTTCGATCTTAATACTCTACATATAACGAGTGCAAGAAATTCGTTTGAAAAAGATTTTTTCAAATTATTAAACAACGCATTCTATGGTAAAACCATGGAAAATGTATAGAAGAGGGTTGACGTAAGATTAGTCAAGGATTGGGAACCAAAAGAAACATTCAACATGGCCGCAAAAGACTTTGTGCAAAATCATTTCATAGTACAACTAGAATAAATGAAAACTTTTATGCAATTCAAATGACAAGATTAAGAAATGTTTTCAATAAGTCAATGTATTTAGGCTTCACAGTGTTGGATTTATCAAAATGGAAAATGTATGATTTCCATTATAAGGACATGCAGCCGAGGTTTCAGATTAATTTAACATTGAATTACATGGACACCGAGTTCTTTATTTATACAATAAAAACTAATGATTTTTAGAAGGATTTTCGGGAAGATGTTGAATTAAATTTCGACACATCTGATTATTCTGATGAAGTTGCTAGTTTGTTATAAAGTGAATAATGTTGAGAAAACATTTAAGAAAATTAATGGTGTAAAAAGGGATTCTTTAGAAAAGCTAGACGTTAAAAATTATATAATTAATTGTAACAAATATAAAATTTTTAGAGGCTGAATCATATTATTGGGGAAGACAGGTAGATGAGTTGGAAAACAATTTTATTGTCCGGACTCATATCAATGGAAACACCTTAATCAATTCATTGAAAAATAAAATGGAAACTTCTGAAACGGATTTATTTTATGCAGCCCTTGAGCTTGAGATGTTCTACAATGAACATCAAGACGAACCAACCAAACTATTTGTAAAATAGTTTTTATAAAACAACAACAATAAATTCAAATAAAAGATAAATGTAAATAAATTTTTTCAAAATTTGAAACGTGTTCCAAAAAGTTATTTTGTGTGCCTAAATGTGGGTCTTCATAAAAATTAAACAGTTTATATAGACTACAAAATATCGTTTACATCGGTCTAACTATCTTCACTCTTTGGGAAGCCTAGCCAACATAGCAAGGCCCTTTTTTCGTCTCGTTTCAATACTTTTCCGTTCAGATATGTATCGGGGAATCAAGTTTTTTTAATATCTTCTTTATAGAAACACCGTTCAACTGGATTTATTTTTAAATCTTCTAATAAATATATTGTTTATTTATGTATTTTCACAGTTCATATTCTGAATACTTCTGTTGTAAAATTCGACTTGTACCCTTTCTCAAATACATGTTTATTTTTACTAATGCGAACATTTTCCCCAGTAAGCAATTTGCTTCCAGTGAATAAATTTCAAATGATTGTATACCGTCTACAAAATTAGTTTTTAATTGGACACATTTTTATTGATCTATGTATGTAGTCGATTGTTGTAACCATCAATTATACTTTTATATATATCAGTCCATTTATATTTTCCATTAAAACTAAATTCACGCCACATAATCTCTTTCAGGGATTTATTAAATCGTTCAACAATTGATGCTTTCAGTGTTCTAAATGTTGAAAAATGATTTCTTTAAAAACTGTTTATTGAAAAACTCAGTTCTGTCATCTGTTTGTAGGTTCTTGAGTACACCACGTCCTGATTTTAATATTTTCTCCATTGCCTCGACAACATCTTTGGCGGTTTTTGATTTAAGTGCTTCACCCTAAGCATAATTGTAAAATGTATCTTTTATTGACAACAAATAACAATAGTCATTATTGGATGAAGCCAACGCCCCCATTTATCCATCGTTTATCCCCTTTACGAAAACTCTACGTCGTAGAAAGTTCTTGCGTGAGGGTCCATGTTATTTATTAATTATATCTCGTTTACTCATAGTTTATTAATTGGTAATCGAAATTGTCTGATTTAAAATTTTTTTTTTTTTGGTTTGTTCATGTTTTTACATGTATATTCCTCAAGACTTTTTTACTGTGAAATAAGATTTGTGAAGAATTTATCAGCAGCCTCTAATCTATCTTCAATTTGTTTAATTTTGACTTCCAAAGCTCCTTCTTAAGTAATTACTGCTCTTGATATTTTCTGGTTTATTTCGAGTCTGAAGCTCTTTATAGTTTTTTCAACGTATTCTGTAAGTGGTATTGATACTATTTTTGCTATAGTATCTTTCAATTTCTCAATGCTTTTGACAAGATATTATTTTATTACTAATTCGTGTCCATCTATCGGTCGCCACAATTTTGAATTCGTTTCTGTTGAGCATTCAGATTACCATCACTTCAATGGAGAACCCCACACCAGTTCTAATACCACTTTTCAAGTGTTTTGAACGCTCCTTATCATTAATAAAATGACCGAACTTGTCAACAGATATACTGATTATAAATGTAATTGTCAACTGTATTACATATTTATAGATATTAGTATATTATCTGCTCATCACGCAATTCGTCTACTATCGATATAATTTCATTATTATGATAAGTATTTCCAGCTATTTGTGAAGCTAAAAGAATCTTTAATAGTTCAACTAATTCATTGGCTTAATCCCAATACACATAATTTGGTTTTGAAGATTGTAGGGTCATTAGTTCTGAACCTGTTTTCGAACGATTTGGCGTAGACATTGCTGAGGGAATTGAATCAGTACTTATGAGAGGCTTGAAAATTGGACCCCGTACTTAAAAAAAGTACAAGGGTCTATTAGCTTTGTTATACAAAGCAAGGGGCCTCCGCCCCCTGCTTTCTTCGCTCGCCTACCCACTGCTCGCTTCGTTCGCGTGAAGGTGCGGCTACAGTCGAGTGTGCTCGACTGTAGAATACCCTGTGCCCTGGCACTCCGATAGCCCCATACCTTTTTGCAAGCCGTTAGGCACGCCGAAGGTTTGATGATGCGGCATTAAATTTTCGACTAATTGTTCGTATGACATCTATATGCTCTACTAAACGGATTTATTCCAAATTCGATAATAATGTTAAAGACAATATAAAATTCCCATTTTGTGAGTTCTGTTGGGATACCTCAAAAAACAACAAACAATTTCATACTAAATATTAATTTTCGACTGACCGTTCCTAAGGCAGCTATATGTTATATTGTTCCGACTTTAACCCAATTTGATCAGAATATATGGAGCCATTTCAAATGCATGTCAGTTTGGTCGAGATATTTCAAACAATAAAAAGTTTTCATACAAAATCTTTATTTCCGACTGACCGATCCTATGGCAGCTATATGATATATTTCACCAATTTCAACCTTATTTGAACTGAAGGTATGGGACCATTCCAAATGCATATCCTGCCAGTTTGGTCAAGATATTTCAAACAACAAAAAAGTTTTTCATACTAAAACTTGATTTTGGGCTTATAGTTCCTATGGAAGCTATATGATATAGTGGTCCGATTTCAACCAAATTTGATCAGGATATATAGGACCATCCAAAATGCATAACCTATTAGTTTGGTCGACATATTTCTAACAACAAAAAAGATTCTGATACTAAAACTTGATTTTCGACTGATCGTTCCTATAGCAGCTATATCATATAGTGGTCCGATCCAAATTTAAAAAAAAACTTTATCTGCGCCCGCTATCCAGGAATCTACATATCTATTTTTAATTATCTAGCTCTTATAGTCTCTGAGATCCTTTGGCTCGAACACACGGACAGACAGACGGACATGGCTCAATCGACTCGACTATTGATACTGATCCAGAATAAATATACTTTATAGGGTCGGAGATGCTTCCTTCTGCCTGTTACATACATTGCACAAAGCCATTATACCCTTTTTGACCATTTTCAATGGGCACAGGGTATGAAAATGAGTGTAACAGGCTGAAGGAGGCGAGGCAGACCCCATAAAGTGTATATATTCTTGATCAGCATCAACAGCCGAGTCGATATAGCCATGTCCGTCTGTCGGTCCGTCCGTCTGTCCGTCCGTCTGTTAGAGCGCCTAGATCTCAGAGACTATAAAAGCTAGAGACTCCAAACTTGGTATGTAGGTACGTCTATATTGCAAGCTGACCAAGTTTGTTTTAGATTTTGGCCACGCCCACTTAAACGCCCACAAATTGGAAATATCTTAATTTAGAAGACAATTTAAAAGATATTTCAACCAAAATAACAGAATATGCATATAGTATGTTCCTAGAAATTCTGATAAAGTTTGGTTGAAATCGATCCGCTATATCATATAGCTGACATAGGAACAATCAGTCGAAAATCAAGCTTTAGTATGAAAAACTTTTTTGTTTATTAAGATATCTCAACCAGTTCAACAGAATATGCATCTGGGGTAGTCTTATACATTCCGACCAAGTTTAATTGAAATCAGTTTGCTATATCATATAGCGGCCATTGGAACAATTAGTCGAAAATCGAACTTTAGTAAGAAAAACTTTTTTGCTTATTGAGATAGCTCAACCAATCTGACAGAATATGCATCTGCGGAGTTTTCATACATTTTGACCAAGTTTGCTTGAAATCGGACCACTATATCATATAGCTGCCATAGGAACGATCAGTCCAAAATCAAGGTTTAGTATGATAAACTTTTTTGTTGTTTGAGGTTTCTCAACCAAACTAACAGAATACGCATTTGGAATGGTATTCTACATCCTGAACAAGTTTGGTTGAAATCGGATATCAAATAGCTGCCATAGGAACGAAATTTAAGATATAGTACGAAAATTATTGTTGTTTTTAAAGATAAGTCAACCAAACTCACAGATTGAGAATTTGTAATTTGGTTAAAATCGGTTCACTAGATCACATAGATGTAATACGAACAATTAGTCAAAAAGTTAATGCCGCATCATCACACCTTCGGCATGCCTAACGTAGCGCACCTACGTATGACCTATCGGAGAGCCAGGGCACAGGGTATTCTACAGTCGAGCACACTCGACTGTAGCCGACGCCCCCTTGTTACTTTATGTTTTTCCAGGTAAATCGCTATCTGCCAACTTTATATATTTTCACTGTTGTTCAACTATGTTTATACCCTGTGCCCATTAAAAATGATCAAAAAGGGTATAATGGTTTTGTGCAATGTATGTAACAGGCAGAAGGAAGCATCTCTGACCCTATAAGGTATATATATTCTTGATCAGTATCAATAGCCGAGTCGATTGAGCCATGTCCGTCTGTCTGTCCGTCTGTCCGTGTGTTTGAGTCAAAGGATCTCGGAGACTATAAGAGCTAGAGACTTGAAGCTTGGTATGTAGGTTCCTGGATAGCGGGCGCAGATCAAGTTTGTTTTAAAATTTGGATCGGTCCACTATATCATATAGCTGCCATAGAAACGATCAGTACAACATCAAGTTTTAGTATGAAAAACCTTTTTGTTGTCTGCAATATCACGACCAAACTAGCAGGATATGCATTTGGTTCCTATACATCCTGATCAAATTTGGTTGAAATCGGACCACTATATCATTATTTGGACGTTGATGTACTAAACGAGCAGTACACTCAAGTGGCCCAAACGACGCCAAGCACGGGCTTGTTGACGCGCGGACAAACAGACAAAAACAGTTAAACATAGTACTAAAACTGGTATCAAATAAAAAAACCTTAAACATTAAATTAACTACAATCTAGCTAAAGGCGAAATTATTAAAGTGTTAAGAGAAGGAACGGAATAATTATTTGCTATAATATGGGACAGATTGTTATAATTAGAGCATAGAACTCGGAAAGGGTTATGGATAGCATAGTTAGTACTACAAGTATGAAGAGAAAGAGGAAGAAAATTTCTAAAAGTTCTGATCGGGACAGCAAAACTAACTTGGCTAATTAATTCAGACGAATCAATTTCACCATTAATTAGATTATGTAGGAAGATTACACCAAGCATTATTCTCCGATCAGATAGAGAGGGGAGATTTAACAATAGAAGTCTACTTCGGTAAGAAGGCAAGCGAATGTTAGTATTCCAGTTAAGACCCCGGAGGGCGAAGATCAGAAATTGTTTTTGTACCGATTCTATTCTGTCGTGATGAATCTAATATTGGGGATTCCATATACAAGACCATATTCAGAATAGTCGACAAGTGAAGTATAAAGCAACTTAGTAATATAGGGATCGTCAAATTCTTTCGACCAACGCTTTATGAAGCCCAAAACGCCAAAGGCTCGATTGGCAATAGAAGCAACATGCTTGTCAAACTTCAGCTTTGGATCCAGAAGAATACCCAAATCAGTAACCGACATTATACGTTCAAGCGGCATACAATTAAGAACATAATTAAGTAAAAAGGGGTTCGCCTACTAAACGACATAACTTTACATTTACTACAATTAAGATTTAATAAGTTTACTTTGCACCATGTCTGAAAACTGTCAAGATCAGTTTGCAACCTGACACCAAGAAGATTGTCAGTGGCCGACATACATAGTTTAACGTCATCGGCATACATCAGAACCAGAGAATGCTTTATTACAGAAGGCAGGTCATTTATAAAAAGCGTAAATAACAAGGGGCCAAGATGACTTCCTTGTGGTACTCCAGAAAAAACTTGAACAGGTTTGGATACTAAACCATTAAAGTAGACTTTTTGGGTTCATAAATTTAAATAGCTTGCAATCCAAAGAATTAGGTTATTCGGAAAACCTAAAAGATGGAGTTTACGTAATAAAATATGGCGATTAACGGAGTCGAATGCTTTACTAAAATCAGTGTAAATAACATCAGTTTGCATTTTATTCTGAAAACCCTGTATAAAAAATGAGGTGAATTTTAATAAGTTAGTGGTAGTAGATCTATATTTCACAAACCCATGCTGGCAGGGTGAAATTATAGATCTACAAAGATATTGCAGCTAGGAAGTTATTAATTTCTCAAAAGTTATAGGAATAGCAGACAACTTAGATATACCTCTATAGTTAGTGACATCAGACTTATTTCCTTTGTTAAGTAAAGGAATAATAAATGATTCTTTCCATATTCTAGGGAAAGAGCATAACTCCACAGAAAGTTTAAATAAGTTATACAGTGGTTTCAGAAGACCGTCAGCACAGTACCTAAGAGCACATCCTGGTACTCCGTCCGGTCCGGGTGAAAATTCCGGTTTAACGGCCCTTAGATCATTTAAAAGCGAGCTTTCAGTGATTAAAGGTCCAAAAATACTATTAGAGGCATTTACACGATAGGGATAAGGCGAACCCGATTGATCAACTTGAACGCCATATGTTGTTTGAAAAAATTCCGCAAATAAATCGGCCATAGCCTGATCTGAATCAGCGGTCTTATTTTCAAAAAACACGGTAGATGGAAGTGTCGATGATCTTCGCTTAGAATTTACAAATGAATAAAACTTTTTAGGATCCCTTTGAAACTGCAATTTGCAACCTCTAAGGTAATCTTCATAGCAGTGGTTATTTAGAACAGAAAAATTTGAACGTGCAATCAGATATCGAGAGAGATCCAAGAAAGAGCCAGTTTTCTTAAATTTCTTATACAATCTTGATTTTCTATTTTTCATGTTAGTTAATTCCCTTGTATACCAAACAGGTTTATTAGATCTGACTGGACCACACAACGGAACACATAAATCAAGTAAAGAGTTTAAAGTTGAATAAAAAATGGATATTGCACAGTCCAAGTCCGTGCACTCGTACAGCCGGGACCAGTCAGTCTGTAATAAGAGCTGAGAAAGTCTGGAAAAATCGGTTTTCTGAAATTGACGAACATACTTTTTCGGCCTACCACATGAACTAACCAGACGGACTGGTAGATCCATCAACACCTCCAAAGTCGGATGATAGTGGTCCTCCGGAAATGATATAGGATTAGTACGAGAGACAGATAAAAAAGCGGGATCCAAAACAAAAACAAGATCAAGCATCCTGTTCAATGAATTCAGGATATCATTGATCTGACACAATGACATCCCAAACACATTATCAAGAAAATCATGTTGGGTCGTCGAAGTCAGAACGCTCGAGTCGGGACAAGAAATCCAATGTGTTCCAGCAATATTGAAATCACCAAGAACAACAAGAAAATCACGATCAGAGAGCATAGATAGAACAGAATGAATAGCAGAAGCATGCAGAGAATAGACTGAGTTGTCTGAAAAAGGAGGGATATATGAACATTTGTTAGAAAGAATTTCAGAATTATGAATGTCGGGCCTTAACCATGTTTCAGAAAAGGCAACAACATTAAAATGAAAGAATAGGCTATTTAGATAAAGATTACTAAGTTTGCTACGAAGCCCTCTAACATGCTGATAGCCCAGAGAGAAGAAGTAGGCAATATAATCGGGGTCCGATTTTTCTTTTTCACAATGTATTCCTTTACAATTATGTGATCAGGCCAGGAATCTTTACAACAATTTTTTTTAAAATGATTGGCCTGAACACTAATTTTAAACGACGATATCTCCCGAAAATATGAAAAATTAAATTTCTCTACCGTAATTTTGGCATCAGATTTAGCTTGAATAAAAGCCAAGACATCTTCAGATGTGGTATCAGGGGACAGCCTAGAAACGAAAATTTGTTTTTTTGGTGGAACACCTACAAGGGTCTTTTTATCAGCATCAGCAGTAACTTTAGCAGACGCTACAGCGCTAGTTGATTGACCATTTGGAGCATTAGTGGTATCAACGCTGTCATGTGGAACAGCGCTGACAGCCACCGAAACAGAAACTTCTTCGGTGTCAGAAGGAGCAACATCCATTGATAATGTAGCACTATCAGAAGAAAAAGCGACCATTGACAATGCATCTTTATCAACCCTACTGACAGTCGTAAGAGTTGAAGGGGTGGAAAGATTAATGAGGGCAGGAGCGGATGACGTGGGTGAAAATGGGGGAACCGAAAGCTCAGTTGGGCCAATAGACAGCCTAAAATTGGCCTTTTTGCGCTTTGGAGACTCATTTAAGATTTTCATGCCCTTAAAATTGGCATCCAAAGCTGAGAAGCTATCGGACAGCTTTTTAAACTGTCCGAAAAGATCCCCAAAGCCTCTCTTAGTCTGCCTCATAAATCCCATCATGTCCCTTTCAGCGTCTCTACATGATTCTCATGTCCACTTTAAACCCGAATTGGACTGAATTAGGTCGACAATTCGGCCGTTAAGGCCAGCACATTTTTCATGTGAAATATTATCACACAGCCAGCAGCAAACAAAACCCATCTTTACATTTGCTCGTACCTGGCAATTCTTATTATAGCAGACATCTATTTGTAAATAAATACAAATTATAATAAAAAGAAGACAAAAGAAAAAAAATTAAAAATTTTAGGAAAATTGTAAGAATTTGTTGAAAGAAAACAATATGAGACACTCTAGGGTTAATCACTAAAGATGCTGAATTGTTACATACAAAACAACAGCAACGAAAGACAAACACAGAGAGCGGGAGCGAGGGCGAGCGCGAGCGCGAACCGAAAGCACAACGGAATCTAACCACAGTGAAAAAACGGAACACCGCGACCAACACCAACAATAAAGCAAGAGAGCGCGTTGAGAGCGATGGGAAAAACAAAAAACAGCAGGCGGCAAAGTAAAAGCACAAGCAAACAGATTGTTTGGGCTGCAATTTGTTGTTGTATTTAAACACAATTTGTTTAATCTTTTAAATTTTTTTCAATTGGCAATTAAGACTGTGGTGAAACACAACCGATGTATCACACAAGCCACTAACAACTTAGTGCACAAAAATTACAATATAAAAACAGATTTAAACGAGGAAAATTATGGAAATACGAGGCGCAAGAAAAAAACACGTCCGTTGGCTAGAGCGAATGCGGTAGTCCTTATAGCTGTCATAGGAACGATCAGCCCAAAATCAAGATTTAGTATGAAAAACTTTTTCGTTGTTGGCAATATCCCAACGAAACTGCCAGTATTTACATTTCGAATGGTCCTTTACATTTTGATTAAAATTGGTTGAAATCGGACCACTATATCATATAGCTGCCATAAGAACGATCAGTTCAAAATCAAGTTTTAGTAAAAAAATCTCTTTTGTTGTTTAAAATATCTTGACCAAACTAACAGGATATGCATTTAAGAAGGTTCTATACATCCTGATCAAATTTGGTTGAAATCGGACCACTATATCATATAGCTGTCATTGGAACGATCAGCCCAAAATCAAGATTTAGTATGAAAAACTTTTTCGTTGTTGGCAATATCCCAACGAAACTGCCAGTATTTACATTTCGAATGGTCCTTTACATTTTGATTAAAATTGGTTGAAATCGGACCACTATATCATATAGCTGCCATAAGAACGATCAGTTCAAAATCAAGTTTTAGTAAAAAAATCTCTTTTGTTGTTTAAAATATCTTGACCAAACTAACAGGATATGCATTTAAGAAGGTTCTATACATCCTGATCAAATTTGGTTGAAATCGGACCACTATATCATATAGCTGTCATAGGAACGATCAGCCCAAAATCAAGATTTAGTATGAAAAACTTTTTTTTTGTTTGAAATATCCCAACGAAACTGACAGGATTTACATTTCAGATGGTCCTATACATTTTGATCAAATTTGGTTGAAATCGGACCACTATATCATATAGCTGCCATAGGAACGATCAGTTAAAAATTAAGTTTTAGTATGAAAATCTCTTTTGTTGTTTAAAATATCTTGACCAAACTGACAGGATATGCATTTAGGAAGGTTCTATACATCCTAAACAAATTTGGTTAAAATCGGGCCACTATATCATATAGCTGCCATTGGAGCAATCAGTACAAAATCAATTTTGAGCATGAAAAGCTTTTTTGTTGTTTGAAATAATTTGACCAAACTGACAGGTTATGCATGTGGAATGGTCCTATACATCCTGATCCAATCTGGTTGAAAATGAAACACCATATAATATAGCTGCCATAGGAACGATCAGTCGAAAATCAAGTTTTGGTATGAACAACTTTTTTGTTGCTTGAGATATCTTAGCCAAACTGAGACAATATGCATGTGGGATGGTCCCATACATTCTGACCAAACTTGGCTAAAATCAGTCAACTATATAATATAGCTGCCATAGGAACGATCAGTCGAAAATCAAGTTTTGGTAAGAAAAACTTTTTTGTTGCTTGAGATATCTTAGCCAAATTGAGACAATATGCATGTGAGATGGTCCCATACATTCTAAACAAACTTGGCTAAAATCAGTCTACTATATCATATAGTTGCCATAGGAACGATCAGTCGAAAATCAAGTTTTAGTATGATAAACTTTTTTGTTGTTTGAGGTATCTCAACCAAACTAATAAAAAACGGATTTGGGATGGTATTCTACATCCTGACCAAATTTGGTTGAAATCGGCTTTCAAATAGCTGCCATAGGAACGAATTTTAAGATACAGTACGAAAATTATTGTTGTTTTTAGAGATAAGTCAACCAAACTCACAGATTCAGAATTTGCAATTTGGTTTAAATCGGTTCATTAGATCACATAGATGTAATACGAACAATTAGTCAAAACGTTAATGCCGCATCATCACAACTTTGGCATGCCTAACGTAGCGCACATACGTATGACCTATCGGAGAGCCAGGGCACAGGGTATTCTACAGTCGAGCACACTCGACTGTAGCCGGAGCCCACTTGTTTTAAAGTGTAAAAAAGTAAGAAAATATGCATGGTTTCAAAAATTCTATTGCGGGCATCAAGGCATATCTCCGTACAAACTTGATTCTACGTTATTGTTTGCTTGAGATATATGATTTATATTTTTAACTGTCTAATGTTTTGACTGACAATAAGTTTGATCTAATGGATTTCAAATGGAATTTTCATTCGATTTCTTACCTGAGAACCTCTGCCAAAGTTGGCTCCCAATATTTAGATACAGATTTTTGATGCACAAATAAACTACTTATATAAATTAGCAAGTACGCACCTAAAAAAGTAATAATGTTGGCGTTAAACTTGACTTATATTCGCCACAGGTATTCTGGCAGGTGCATAGTATCAAAATTGCATAATTTGACCTAATGCCTATGGCAGCTATATTATAAAGTAGTCTGATTTAAACCAAATTAGATCGTGATCCATATTTTGAAGAATATTAAAAATTAATTTAGAAAAAAAAGGTTTTGTTTTTGGGTAATAATTTTATAATATAAAAACATTAAAAATAAAAAAAAATTTTAAAATAATTTTTTTAACTATCATAAAATTGATATTTTCACAAATTTTGACTTTAATAAACTATAAATAAGCTTCTAGGAAGCTCAACATCATTTTTAAACACTTATTCAATAGGTTGAATAGTGTTCTATCATACAACTATCTATTATTCGATTATCTCATTTGGTTCAAAAGATACGATTCTTGCAACTTAAAAACTCAAACGGCGCCACTGTGCGACGTCAGCGCGTGGCGATCTGGCTGCAATGACTGCAATACTGATGCTGACGCCGAAGTTAACGAGACTTCGTGCGAAGCCTAGTCGACCTGCTCAGGTTAGTGCTCGACGAGCCGGGAATTGAAACAGACATAAAATTATATTTAAATTTCTTTCAAAGCTTTCAACGATTGTTATGGTACAACGCTAAAGGTAGGGGCAAAACGGCACTCGTTGTCTATCTGCTCAAGATCGACCAAACGTAGTGAGTAGCCACATCCTGCACGAGGTGCCTCTGCTGCCGTTTTATGTCTTAGAACGGTGGCCTCCGGACACCTGGCGACCTTCTGTGGTATATAGCCTTACCAGGACATGAGGCTCTGTCTCGGCGGACCAAACCATTCCTCATCTCTCGTGGGACCGACAGTCATGGAAACCAACAATCAAATTCATGAGACTCAACAGCCTCCTAGAAACGAAGTCTCTGACCTGTCCACTAGCGTCGAACTTATGGATTCTAGCGACGGGCTGGATCTTGATCCGTACAGTCCAGTTAGCAATCTATCAGCAGGAAGTATGGATGAACTCCTCAGGATTCGCTGTGATCTCGACCGGCAATAAAGCCGTACTTCACGGGCTGCACATTCCGTCCATGGTGGCTCCTGATATCATGCGCACATCAGGAAACAGTGGACTGGCTAAAGGCAGTAGTGTCCAAGCTGAAGCTGTGGAATGGTGCAAAGATTGAACTGGTGGCAGAGGCTGACATGCCGAGACAACAGATCTACATCGGGTACTTCCCAAAACGGAGAAGCATTCAAACGACGATATCCTCCAACTCCTCTAAGAGCCGAAACGTGCCTTACGAATAGGAGACTGGAGGATACTTAACCGTGTGGATAGATATGTGATAGAAAGCAAATTGAGCTCACGTTCTTTGTGGTCCCAGTCTCAGACTAGCAGCTTCGGTGCCTAGGGCACTGACTGTGCTACGGTTTTGGTTTAGTCCGACCAAGCAGCAGGCACAGTGCTGAAGTAAAGGATACCACCGCTGCGTCTGGTGTTATGTCCGCCAAGACGGCCCAAACACTGGCAGCCAGTCAGTTCCCCAAAGCCCAAGCTCGGATCATCCATACACCCAAGGAGCGGCCGATGTAAGCCGCAAGTAGCACAATGGCAGAACCATCATCGAGGGCCAAGGCTGTTACCACGGAGCGACCAGTGACCAGAGCACCACAGGTCGCTAGACTGCGCTCTCCTCTGCATGGTCGTCTGTCAAAAAGACACAGCAAAGGTGTCAGGCGGTCCCCCGAAGATACCGCGCAGTTCAGCAGCAACCGGGGAGAGAATAGGGCCTCGCGTGGCCGGAGAAGGGACTAATGGTCCGCACCCCCCAAAACTATAAAGGCATTTAAAATGCCTACAAGCAAATCTGCACCATGCAAAGGCGGCCTCGAATATGCTGAGCAGTATATTTGCAAAAGAGGATCTGGACATAGCCTACTTACAGGAACCATGGATTTTTTCGGGTAAGATAAAAGGCCAGAGCACTAAAAATGGCAACTTTATATATGCCAGTGAACAGCAATGCTCTAGAGCAGCAATGGCAATGGTGACATGCAGCGAGCAAGAGGCAGAACTGGCTTCAGTATACTTTCTGGATAAATCCAATGACGCTGCAATTAGAAAAGCTTGTGCTCTCGTGGAGTACTGTCAGGGAAACCACCTCCGCTGGATCATCGGCTGCATACAGTCTGGGGAAGTACAGATGTAAGCAAAAGAGGTGAGTGCCTTCTTGAATTTTTAGTCAGTAACGTCTCTAACGCTATTTAACAATGAGCTGATGAAGTCTTAAAGAGCTACATAGGGGGACTACTGTGGGAAGATTAATTACCTTCCCGAAGCGGTCCGACTACAAAAAGCTCTCTCAAAAGACCACTCCAACGGCATCTGCACTTTGAAAAACCGGAAGGAAACTATTCAAATACCCCAAGCGAAACTAGAAAATTTCTGCTAGATACCTACTTTCCGGGGTTTATTAGTGCAGGCTATGCTCCTTCTGCTCCTATGGCTCCAATCTTAACAAATTGCAATGATTTGCTATGATTGCTTTAGTCTTTACAAATCACAAGGGCCAGATGGGATCTATCTATCCTATCTAGTGTAAGTTAGGTTAAGGGCGAAGCGAGAGCGCAATAAAGCTTTCGTCATTCGTTCAGACAGCGAATTCGCCTCTCTTCGCCACCGTAGGTAAAGCTAGGCTTAAAGGCCCTTCAGACGAGCGCTTTTTAATCGACACTTTATGTAAAAAAGCTGTCGGTGTTGTGTGAACATGCGAAATTTTAAAGCGTCGGTGAGAAACCGACGCTAACCGATGGAAATAGAACGCGTCCTATTCCAACGGTTTTTTGCGTCGGTCAAATCGTGCCATTAACATCAATGCGTTCACATTGCAATTTTTGGGTATTTTTTGGTGCTTTTCGGAAAAACTAAAGTGAGCATGGAGTAAAAGTATGTTGAGTGTGACCAGCTTCCCTACGAATAAAAACCTATGGGATTTTGGTGTGAACACCGATGCGAATACTCTGAATGCCAAGATTCACCGTCGGCGAAAAAATGGCGCTGAAAAAACCCTCGTGTAAAGCGCCTTTTAAGGAAAATTAAGTTAGTTAGTTGTCGAAATAAATTGTTCAGATACGCACGAATCGCTAGCTCCCTCCATCGAAACGCTTTAAGAGCCACCATTTTAAGTTTTAAATATAAAATAAATTATATAAAAGCATTTAATTTTTCATGGAACCCCCGGATGAACCATCTTAAAGTGATTTCGTTATTTAATAAACATTGAGGCACTCGACGCGAAACAAGTGATTATCTAAATCAATAAATTATCAATTGAATCGCGGCGGTCGTGCAAAGTTAACTTAGCTGCAACTGCTGGACATCATTGGACATTGCCATTTTGCCTTTGCCACGACGCGAAACAAGTGATTATCTTAATCAATAAATTAACAATTGAATCGCGACGGTCGTGCAAAGTTAACTTAGCTGCAACTGCTGGACATCATTGGACATTGCCATTTTGCCTTTGTCTCTTTTTTCTGGATTCCTTTGAATTTGATTGGAAGACGAATACCAGTGGAAATGCCAAGGTAAGTTGCGTCGGAAATCAAAAGTCCCGAACAGCAGGTACTGTGCTAAAAATTTAAGGTCGATCAACAACAAATTGCATTGGTTGTGCTAATAAAGCCGTCACTTTCAATTCTTGGCACATATTTAAAGTAGTTGAGCATATTATTAAATACATATTTGCATTCACTAACAATAACCGCTTTGGAGTTCTGTTTATGTTTTACACATCAATAATTGTGCGATTTAGTGCTCTGAGCGGCTGTTAAATTAAAAGAAATATTAATTGCTTTATTAATTTCATTTCGCTCAGTCGTTCGTTCCCCCTCTTTTGACCACACTCGCAGTCACTGGAAGTTGATCAGTTGACCGACACCAAGCGCACATACATACACCCACCCACATATACCAAGCTGCTGTCCACTGTCTTTCGTTTTCGCTTTGTGCTTAGCGGCAGCTATGCAGTTGTTGTTGGGCATTTTCGCTGGCGCGCTTTGTTCAAGCGTCATTCGCTCCCGTACACATTGTTGGTCAGGCATATTTATTTTGAAAGGTCATTTGTCAATTGAAGGCGTTCGTTTATTTTTTTGCTTCTTTTTAACTTTTAACATCTAAACGAATGCTATAATATTAATTTCAGTTCTATTTAATTTCAATAAATATAATCGAGTTTAATTCAAATGACCAAATTACTAAGGGTAAATTAAACTTTGAAGTTACAGAGTTGGAATGTAGACTAGAAATGTTGGCTACACTTATAGAAATAGCATTGAAATATCGAGTAGAATCTTTTGATCCAGCCCGGCTCGGCCCGAGCCCGAAACAAGTTTTTATGGCCCGGCCCGATATTACTTTAGAAAAAAATTTTTTTTAATTAATATTTCTTTATATATTTTTTGTTTTATTTTTTTCTTTAATCCAACCCAATTTAAATTAACATATTTTTATTTGTATTAAATTTTTTAAATATATTAAAATTTGTAACTTACATATTTTTAAGTAAAAAAATTATTTTGTCTAAGTTAGAGGTTGTGAGTGGAACGTCTATTACTTGAAATATTTCCCAATGTGGAGAAAATAAGCTCACTTGTTGTTGAGCTTACTGGAATGGCTAAAACTTTTTGTGCCAACGTTTGCAATAACTTTAACTCGTTTGCATTTTGCCAAGACCTTAAAAATTGGTATTTTGTACTTTGCTTTTCAATGAAAAATTTGAATCTAGATACTCACAAAATTCATGATTTTTTTGAGCAGTACGCTTATTTTCAGGAGATTCTGGTTCTACAAGTTCACCATTTATTTCGGGGAGCATTGCTTTAATCGTGCATAGCACGTTCTCTTTCCTTTCTTTTGATAAAAAATGCATCTCTTTGAATGGTGGATTTAAAAATAAGACCAGTAAGTCAAAGACTGCATTGTTCTGTCTTTCAACTCTATCATTATTTGACTCTCAAAACAATCACTAGTACAGATTCGATTAAGTATTTCGTACCACAGCGAAAAAATTTGTATAGTGGGATTTTTTTCTGCGCTTAGCATTCAAGCATTCCTTTAATTCTTTTAAAAAGTCTAATAGGGGCTCCATGATATCAAAATCCAAATTTGCTATACGTAGAAGCTGATTTTTTTTTCAAGTAAAAGGCTTTTAATTTCCCTTTGAACTTTGTTTATGCTGTCAAGCATGGTATATGTCGAGTTCCATCGGGTCCTTACATCCTGTTTTAACGTCATGGTCAATTTGTTATTAAGCTCTGAGTGCTTAAAGTATTTTACAAGTTTTTTTGAACAATCTATTAATGTTTTAATTTCACGAAGAGAATTTTTTTCAATTACGTTTTCCAAAACTAAGTTTAAGTTATGGGAAGCTCCATTGTCAGTAACAAATATAGATGAGTTTATTTTATCCAGAATATGGAACTCGTCAAGAATGCGTTTAATATGGACTATGATGTTCTCACCAGTTTTTTTGGTCATCTAAAAACTCACGAACTCCTTAGAGAGCAACTTTCCGTTGAAACTTATTATTTATATAATGCGCACATAACGAAATAAAGCTTCGTTGTGTATGTTCGTCGGTCCACATATCTGTTTTAAATGCCAGGTACTGATCTGCCATTATTTGTTTAACTCTGGTACTTAAGCACTTGAAAGACTCTACCTACCAAGTTAAGAAAATATATTTTTTATAAGATTAATTTATACAAGCTTATCAAAAAATATGGCTTTTCCTTACCTTCAGTCAGACTGAGTGAACGCAAATCTAATGCTACTAAAGCAAGTTGCTTACGTTTGAGTCTATCCAATGAACTCTTCAGTACAATTTTTTAAGAAAAAGTATCGAGTTTGGTTTGCTTTAATGGCGGCGAGCTGTGCCGCTAGAGCATTTGTGGCGGGTCAGCATTACAGTGCCATGTTTGCTGTTGTACACATTTGCACTCAATGCAGCAGAAATAATCAACCACAGCATTTTCGTAACGAATTAACTTTAACTTATTCCAAACAAGACTTCTACCGTCCTCCCTAGAAACAAATTAAACCTTTCTTTATTCATTTTGCCGCTTCTTCTTCTTCTTATAAACACATGTGAAATTAAGTTTGGCGAACATATCGATAAGTGTCATATCGACAAAAGAGATGCGTAAATAATATCGCAGTGACTTATAGAAATATTTTTACCAATCGATATTAAAAATATTTTTTAAATCGTGACTTTTCGGGTCTACCGGACTTTGGGCTTTTTTCTTAGGCCTAGGCCCGCACGAAAAGAAGCCCGTTTTCGATTTTCATGCACGAAGACAGGGGGTTTTTCGAAGAGGACCGCGGGACGCGAAGCTCGCACAGGCCCGTGCCCATCAATAATCCAGACGATGAATATCGTGGTGAGTTGGAAGAGCTCTGCATAACAACGAAAGCTCATTTAAAGTCCGTAGTTCAGAGACTTGCTCCTGCTACACAAGCAGTAATCCCTCTTGCGGCTCCACGCACACGTCTTCCTTTTCTGGCACTTCCCAAGTTTAGCGGAAAATACTCAGAGTTTAAAAACTTTTTTAGACTGTTTGAAACCCTCGTCCATAATGATACGACAATTCCAACTATAGAGAAATTTAATCATTTCATATCGTGTCTGTCCGGTGAAGCTCTAGGAACTGTAAGAGCATACCATGTAGATGAGGAAAATTATCCGAAGGCATTGGACAGGCTAAAGACAGAGTATGACAATGATTGTCTGATATTTAATGATAATATTAACTCTCTCATTAGCCTACCAAAGATAGCGCAGCCTTCTGCTGATGCATTGCGATCGAGAATAGACACTGTCTCCGTCATATATGGCTCACTTCTCTCGATAGGTGACGATAAAAAGATTTCCAACGCAGTCATTGTTCACCTCGGTATGAACAGCGTGGACCCAATGACCAAAGACAAATGGGAAGACCAACGCGATTATGCAACCATTCCAATGTGGAGTGATTGCAAATCAGTCTTAAATCGTAGATATCAGCATTTTATTGCTGAGATTTCGTCTAAAATACTGTCCGCTAGCTTTAAGTCAGAGCCAAAGACTGCTTCTAAAAACAATAATCGTAATTTGTTCTCGGTTTCTGTGGCCAGTGCTAAAATCGCACAGACGTCCCCCAGATGTTTATATTGCAATTCCGAAGACCATTCAATATTAAATCGCTCTGCATATGCCGCATAATCAGTGAAACAGCATTTCGAGTTCACTAAGGCAGCTCCCTTATGCATTAATTGTCTTCCGAAAGGACACACTGCTGCCAGATGTAGGGCGAACAAATGCAGAGTATGCAGTCGTTCGCGTAATACACTGTTGCATAGATACTCTCATAGATACAGCAGTTGTTAGAGTCAAAACGAAAAGTGGCGATTTCATTTTGGCCAGGGCTCTGCTCGATTCTGGGTCGCAAATTAATTGCGTAGCAGACGAGCTAGCTCAACGATTGCAGCTGTGTCGAGAAGTGGTTAGTATCAGCTTGCTTGGAATTGCTCAGTGCAACACACAAGTTAAGATCAAGATACATACTGTGGTGAAGTCGCGAGTTAGTTAAGGACTATTTCTGGGTACCAGCCTGACCACACGGTCAATGTCAGTGGCTGGAAAATCCCTGAGAACCTGCAATTGGCTGATCCATATTTCCACAAGCCACAGAAGGTCGACATGCTCTTCGGAGCTGAGACGTTCTTTGAACTGCTCTCTGTCGGTCAAATTAAACAGGGTCCGAATTGTCCGATTCTGCAAGAGACTCTCGTTGGCTGGATCGTGTCAGGGCGATATACGCCTACAGGTCCTAAGACGGCTCAGGTTTTAAATCTGAGTTGTCAAGAAGAGTCATATACCTCGATAGTCACAACATTGCAGAAGTTCTGGTCATTGGAAGAATTGCCTTCGGTTAAAAAGGTGCGAACAGCTGAGCACCAGTTATGTGAAAGCCACTTTCTAGATAATTTGTAAATACTGCCTTCAGGTCGATTTGAAGTACGACTACCGTTTAAGTCGGATCCAAATCAGCTTGGTAACTCTTTCGAGGTTGCCAAGCGTCTTTATTTGTCGCTTGAAAAACGCTTAACTGGAAGAATATCTTTCTCTTGGTCACATGTCTGAAATAGGTAACCAAATTCCAAGTGCGCCCTACTATTTTATTCCGCATTAGTGTGTCCTAAGACCACAAGCACGTCGACGAAGCTACGCGATGTCTTGACGCATCTTGTCGAACTTCGTCTCAAGTTGTGTTGAATGACCTTTTGATGCTTGGACCGACCATTCAAGAAGAGCTATATTCGACTCTGCTGCGATTCAGATTGCACAAGCACTGACAGCTGAAATCAAAAAGATGTACCGGCAAGTCATGGTGCATGAAGCAGATCGAGATTTCCAGCTAGTAGTGTGAAGGAAAAACCCATCTGACTCTTCGAGGTCCCTTAGGTTAAACACCGTAACTTATGGCACTGCGCCTGCCCCATTTTTGGCAATACGGTGTTTGACAAAGCTTAGTGACATGGTTAAATTGTCACACCCAAAAGCTGCTTGCGTTATCAGGCACGACTTTTATGTAGATGACCTCATAGCTGGTGCTGTTTACGTAGAGAACCTTCACATAATCAAGTCTGAGTTTTCGCAAATTCAGCAAGGCGCAGGTTTCGAGCCAACCAAATGGTTTTCGAATTCTCCAGAGTTCTCCGCAACAAATGCAGCAAAGCCAGTAGCGATCTCAGAGTCTGACACAATCAAAATGCTAGGCGTATTATGGTTACCAAATGAAGACATCTTTCAATTTAAGATAGATGATTCATTTATGGGTTTTAGAGCGACTAAACGGAGCACACTCTCGGTTTCATCGCGGTTATTTGATACACTTGGCCTGTTAAGCCCCCTGCTCCAAGGTTCAAAAGCTAGACTGGGATGAATCTATCCCTCTGAGTTTGGATAACTCATGGCAGCAGCTGAAGTCAACTTTCATTCAGCTGCAAAGAATTAGGATACCACGATATGTCTTTACAGAGCCAACGTTATCGATCGAGCTACATGGCTTTGCCGACGCCTCAATGCGAGCGTTTGACGCATGTGTGTATATACGCATATATATATATATACATATATCTATATATATATATATATATATATATATATATATCCTTATTGACATCTTAGTCAAAAGTAGCCCCCCTCAAGACTAAGACTCTTCCTAGACTTGTGTTGTGCGCGGCTCACCTTTTCGCAGATCTCTTTCACCGAATCAGAAATCTTATAAGATTACCGATTGAACGGATTGTTCTTTGGACTGATTCTGAAGTCACGCTTCATCGGATTAAGTCACATCCTTCGTCCTTGGCAACATTTGTGTCAAATCGTGTGGCTGAAATCCAAGAGTGGACAGAAAACGCTGAATGGCGCCATGTACCCACAAAGCAGAACCTAGCAGATATCGTTTCGAGAGGCTGCGATGTTGATGAGTTGTTAGCATCGATTTGGTTTGATGGGCATTCATTTCTGATGGAACCAAGAGACTCCTGGACGGTTAACCATCATCTGGTGTCGGACGAAATGCGTACCTTGGAGGTACGGAAAATAGCTGTTGGACTGACAGCTATGGTAGACCGCCCGGATCTCTTGAAAACTATCGATAGCTATTCATCGCATGCCGGGCTGCTTAGAGTGTTCGCTTATGTGTTCCGTGTAAATTTTGTAAAAACAAACATTACATTTTCGAAATGATACCTACGGCAGTAGAAAGAAAAGAAGCTTTTGAGAAAATAGTTGGAGTCATCCAACAAGTTGAGTTCAAAGATGACATAGATAGGGTTCGAAAGGGCACGCGTATAGTTCATAACCTACAGCGTCTTAATCCGCTTATACATGAATGTAACGGGTCTTGGTGCTCCTTTAAGATTATGCGAGTGGGGTGACGACTTGCAATGCTCCTCTGTCATATGATGCTAAGTTTCCGATGCTCCTTCCAAAAAGCTCGCAATTTGCCAAAAGCTATATTTGATACCTGATAGTCGCACTATTTGTTTGCTTCGCCTCTAAAGCGGTTCACTTAGAACTTGTTTCTGATTTGTCGACTAATTCGTTTTTAATGGCTTTTCAAAGGTTCGTCGGCCGTCGAGGAGGACGAATTTCGTCGGTGCAAGTCGCCATTTTCGGGAATTGCGGGCCGAGGAGGAGGCGGACGCAATCCGAGAATCATCAAGAAGCGGTTGCGGGGTCTGTGTGAGGCAGGTGTGAAGTCTGCAAAGCACCTACTCCTACGGACGGTAAGCAGCCTGTTGCTGACGGCAAAGGAGATGGAGACGACGCTCTTCGCAGTGCAGGCCGTCCTCAACTCACGGCCAATAGGAGCGCTAAGCGACGACGCCAGTGGGAGGCCCATTGACCGCAATGCCAGCAGAAGGTTCCCCGGACCAGCAGGGCCTGACCTGCTTAAGTCGATGGCGAGCTGTCTCGCCGCTCAGGCAACAGTTCTGGCGGCGATGGTCCAAGGAGTACATTCCGAGACTCCAAGCCAGGAGCAAGTGGCACCATCGCACGCCAGACGTCATCGTTGGGCAGCTAGTGGTCGTCGCCGAGGACAATCTGGCGCCTCAGAATTGGCTGATCGGCAGAGTGACGGCGGTTCACAGAGGAGAGGACGGCGTCTTTCGCATCGTGGACGTTAGGACGGCTACAGGAGCGTCGTTCAAAAGGCCCATCCACAAGCTGGCGCGGCTTCCAATAGCATGAAGCCCACAGCGCTTCATGGGGGCCGATGTAGCCGCAGTTCGGCGATGTTTTATTTTTAGTTTTGTTATAGTTAAGTAAGTTGTCGAACTCCATGAAGTCTAGTGTAAGTTAGGTTTAGGGAAAAGCGAGAGCGCAATAAAGCTTTCCCAAACCTAGGCTTAAGGAAAATGAAGTCAGTTGTCGGAATAAACTTGTACTATACGCACGAATCGCACCACTTTAAGAGCCACCAACATTTTCTTAAGTTTAAAAGTAATTAAACCAATTATGCAAACTCATATAATTTTTCATATACCTTAGCTTATTTTTTCATCAAATCTTCTGCTTTCATATACCTCAGTAAAATAATTATATGTGCCTCATATTTTTTTTGAAATAGAAATGCACATTTGCAAATTAAAAAATTTGTGGTATGCAGTTTAATTGCTTATAGTAATAAAAAACAAAAAAGTTGCAGAAGTCTTAACTTAATACAGAAAATCTTAATCTGAATTTTTACTTCATTATTAAGAATTATATGTGACTTTTTATATTAACCTCAAATTAATGGTTTAATGAACTTAAATAAATTAAATTTGATATTATTTAGTTAAATTTATGTTTAATAGACTTTCCATTATTTATTATAGCTGAATTTAAATGAAATGGCATGGAATTAACAAAAGATTGTAAGTGGGATGGGTCAATTTTTTCCCATCCTTGCTCTATTGCCAATTTAAGCTCTTTTGCTGTCTAAAACTGCCGACAATATTTGAACACAGCAGAGGAAAATCATTGAAAATCTCGGTAGTCAGCTTTGCACTGTGTATTGGCGCATTACCTTGCTAAAAGGTCCAGTCATCGCCGTATAACTGACTGACGTATACTCACGTTTTAATTTAAAATAAAAATCTTGTAATTAAACCCATTTAAATCAAATATCGAGCAAAAGCAGTGAGCGAAGTGCAAATGGCACATATAATTCTTTATAACCAAATTCTAAAGGCGCGCGAGTAACGGACAAAAGTACATTCACATTGTATTCCAGCTACTTTCGTTTAATTTTTAATTACTTTTCTACCCAACGCTTTTCCTAAAATTGCAAAAATTTACACCTATTTTCGGGTATTTAGTCATTTTTGAAAGTATTAAAATTAGTATTTATTTCATGTTAACATCTTAAGAAAACTTCAAACTGGCGAACTAATAGAGCAATGGATATCTCAGATCCAATTATTTCATCAACAAACCTTGGGAAGCGAGCTCGAAAGCAGAAAGGGGTTGCCCTTCCCAACGATGCTATTAATCTCTTAATTAATCATACGAAATTGAAAGCCGAAATGAAACTCTTGAGGAACTCGAAGATTAATTTAACATTTAATTTTTTATGTGTGATGAAGAACGTGAAAATGAAGAAAATAACTATTAATTTCAACTAAATTTTCTTTAGCTCCTCAATTTCATCAAAATTATGTTTTTCTAATAGAATAATTTTATTTTTATGAATAAAAGATTATTCTAGTTAATAAATTTTCATACAGATATTCAGTTTCATAATAAAGTTAAGAAAAATTCTTTTTATAGGTGGGCGGTGACATGCCCACTTTTCCACAAATTTTTAAGGGTATACATAACATTAATTAAAAAAAACCGCATCAAAAAATCTTGCTTATTTTCAAAGTTTTTAATTAATACTCGAAAGATAGGAATTTTCCATATAGTGCAACGGTGTGTAAAAAGAGTTACTAATAAAAACAAAATCTATAGACACAATTAACAATCAACAGAAGCAAGCGGGCAAAATTAATGAAATATCGCAGTCAAATTTAGTGAATTAACAAGATACTAAAATTTTATCTGTAACTCACTTATCCAGATGTTCATGGACTTTTTATTTTCTTTTCTTTCTCAACAATCTTCAAAGCACTCTAATTCCGGTCGATATAAATACCAACTTGTGCTAAAATAATCGAAATCCACGACTAGGTAGCTTATAAAAATACCGTTGTAATTTTTGTACGATCACATCATTAGGTAGGTTCAAAGTAATATCTATATATATATATTTTGATTTAGTATGTAACTGCGTAGACCCACACCAAAGATTGTGGATTTGGATTTTATCCAAAAAAAATAATTGAACATTAAATAGAGTTGCTCTGCTATATCTTAAAGTGCATAAAATAAGTCATGCGCTCATAGCCTCCTTGTTCGACATTATGGTTGCGACTGACTTCGCTCTGTTCGTTGCGCTCGGGTTTCGTGTGTGTATTAGTGAATCGAACAGCTGAATCGCACGCGTCCGAGACTGTGCCCATCACTGAAGTAGAAGTATTTTAAAAATGTGTTTAGGCAGAATTAGCAATTAACATAGCTGGTCGGGACCCATTGAAGCCGAGCTCATTCGGTAGTGTGGGGGGGTTCTTCCTATGGTTACCAGTCCACATCACAAAAATTATTATAGAGCCCTTGCAGAAACTAAAAAATTAAAAAAGGCCAATGCTCACGAAACAACCAATAAATAAGTAGAATGAAGATCGCAAATTTAGGCAAGTCAAGAACGGCAGATTTCAATGCAAAAGAATAACGAAGGCATTGCTGTGATCTTAGCTGTCGATCGACACACCTTTCTCTACCCGCCCTACCATGGTCTTTAACTTTCGTTGTTGGCAAAGATCCCAAGAGCAATTGTTACACAACTGTCCAGGCCCCCATGTCTGGAGCAAAAGCGACTAAATTAGTTGCACATTATAACACTATAAGTTAATTTCTAAATAATTAATAGCAGCACTTTTTTAATTTCTACAAGTTTTCGTTACAACTGGAAATATACTCAGAAATGTCGGAACAACTTCGAAAATTCGAAAAAAAACTAATATTTCGAAAACGCTAATTAATGATTTTTATTTTTTTCGCTCAAAATATAACTCAACAGTAATTTACGGGTTCTGTGCTAATTTTATTACCAATATTATTTTATATCCTTATAAATGAACCTTTAAACTTCCTCCCAGCATAATTTTTTTTTTCAAAAATTTAAAAACAATTAATTAATTATATATTTTAAATGATTTTTTTTTTTCGCTCAAAATAAAAGCCAACATAAATTTCTTTTTTTTAATTTTTTTTTATTTTCAGATTTTGTGAAATTTTTTTTTGTAAAATTAAAAAATAATTAAATGTGTCCGAAAATCTGACACAAAAGCTGAAAAAAAGAAGGAAATTACATATGGCGGCAAAGTGAAAAGACGACGACTATTTGCATCAGTCAGGCAGCCTTTATTTACATATGTACATACACAATGCTTGTCTTATGTATGTGTATTTCATATTTCTCAAAAACTCCGGGATAGAAATTAATAAATTTGACTTCAAAATGTTAGTCAAATTGGGCCTATATTCCCTTATACCGTGCATCTGGGGCTGCGCTCTTAAAAAAGTTAGCAACGATATTCTAAGCGGTGCCACAAATTTCATTTATATACAAATGCTGCCATGTTGTTTTATGTATGTGTATTTCAGCTGAAATGGGAAATATGATAAATGAAAATTTCACAAAAACTCCGGGATAGAAATTGATAAATTATACCGCGAGCTTAAAAACATGTGAAAAGCTTAAGTTGTCTGCTGTAGGTATATGCTTATAATCCGCGCCATATCAGCGAGCTTTCTGTTGCGTAGTAGTTCAGTTCACGTTGGAGCTACCAGTTCGAAAGAACTTAAACATGAACTTTTTTGAGGTTGATTTACAATTAATTAATTTTCTAAAAAACTGCGGGATAACTTTTTCTAAGTTTTATTGCAATAGCTTCCCTAAACTTGTAGCTTTAATTTGCTATACATATTCCGTGATTTGAGCCGATTGTCCTGAAAAAAGATATTAATGTCTGAGAACAAGGCATATGTTTTGGCGGTCATTTTGTATGGGCCTTATACCGAGGTAGCTGCACTCTTTCCAATATATCTCACAAGCTCTGGGATAGGTTTTTTAAAAATTGTATCATTAGAAAGGTGAAATTGTAGGCATTCGTGCATTAACGGTTTTCGGGGCCATCCTTCCTGAGATTAGATATTTAAGAAATGGTGAAAATGTAAACTTTTTCACTTTTTATCTTTCCTTGTTTAACGCAGTTTAAAGGCTGAAATTTCCAAAATATTGCTAAAAACTATAAATAAAGCAATTTTCTACAATTCTGCATCATTTCTTTATTGATTTAATGTCGGAAATCGTTTAAAAATGATAAAAAATTAATAACTGGTTCCGACTCATGAACCAAATACCGTTTTTCGTTGCTGGCGAACCGTTGATATCTTGACGCACATGACTTTACAGAAATTATTGCAGTGCACAAAAAATATTTTATATGGGTTGCAACTCTTTTTATATGTATTTGTTGCCTCTTTTCTTTTGCGCTTCAGTTTTGTGTCAGCACGTGTTTTTTAAGCAACATATTTAGTAAAGGAAAGTTTAAGTTATTTAATAACTTTATTTATATTTCACTGCGGACGGCAGTCCGTGCGAAAGGCGACTAACAATATACACAGGAAGAATGGATAATTTGGTATGTCTGTTCGATCAGATCGAGTTATATACCGATCGAAAGATACATTTTTAACTAACATAAATAATACTAAGATGTTTGACAACTCACCTGGTTCGTGAGATAATTATGTTTAAGTGGGAGGAGCAAAATTTAAATGATTGCAGCCGTTAGAGCTTTGTGGTAAATTTTTTTTAATTTTCTATTCTTATCATAAATACGCGTCGATCAATAAAATCCGACCTCTGGTTCAAAAGATAAATAAAACTTTGGTCGCCTTCCGAAAATGAGCTGCAAAGTCAGTTTGTCTGTTTGTATCAAATTGCTGATTTAGCTTAAAAATTTGAATGAGGGTTTGTTCTTGATCAAAAATCTAGAAAATTTTGTTCTACGACTTTTTCAAAAAATCGCTAGTTTAGCGGGAAATAGCTTAAGCCCGCTAAAATTGTTAGTAATTGTATATAAAACTTATTTAAAAAAAAAAAGTTTAGCCCTTACCATCGCTGAGGTCCTTTTGTTTACACGGTCAGACGGACAAACGCACAAGGGCATATCGACTCGGCTGTTGATGCACAGTAGTCGAAGTGATAGGTGGGCGGCATGCTTAACATGAGACCCGTGTTCGAGTCCGGGCGGTGGATGTAGAATTTTAAGTTTTTAGTTTATTTAAATTGCCAGCCAGAATGTAGGTATAACACATTTGCCAGCGCCAAAACAATCGGTCCTTGGGTCTGATGGTAGGAGTACCAGCCCGTGCGTTAGAGGTCGTGGGTTCGAGTCTTGGTTGTGACGTTCGTCTATTATTTATAATATAATTGTTTTGTGAAATATATGTAACAGGCAGAAGAATGCATCTCCGACCTTATAAAGTTTATTGTCCGTCTGTCTGTCCGTCTGTCCATCTGTTTGAGTGAAAGGATCTCGGAGACTATAAGAGCTAGAGACTTAAAACTTAGTATGTAGGTTCCTGGATAGCGTCAGTGGATCAAGTTTGTTTTTAAATTTGGATCGGACCACTATATCATATAGCTGCCATTGGAACAGACGAAAATCAAGTTTTACTTCGAAAAACTTTTTTGTTGTTTGAGATTACCCGACCAAACTAACAGAATATGCACATAGTATGATGCCATATATCCTGACCAAATCTGGTCGAAGTCGGATCACTATATCATATAGCTGCTGTTGATATAGATATCTGAACCAAAACTGACAGAATATAAATTAAAAAAAAATTTTATAATTTGATTATTTATTTTAACACGTTTTCTTTTCTTTATTGTAACAACAAACTTGCTAAAATAAATATTAGTTTATATAAAAAGATTTATTAAATTTTTATATAAAAGCAATCTTTCATGTTTTAAAACTTTTGGATGTCGTGTACCTATAGCACCGTTTGACAGTCATTGGCAACAAAAAGTAGACAATAGTTGGTAGTTCTTGTTTCTTAATCTTTTACTTTACTTATACATTTTTAAGCCCCGTACTTTTTTTAAGTAAGAACACATAGAATTCAGAGACTATAAGAGCTAGAGACTCCAAACTTGGTATATAGGTTCGTCTATATTGCAAGCAGATCGAGTTTGTTTTAGATTTTGGCCACGCCCCCTTGAACGACTTAAAATCAAATAAATCTAAATTATTATTATTATTATTTAAAAGATAGAGCATTCTAATTAAGCATAGACGAAGTCAATATCATCCGCCAAGTTTCTAGAAAATTTCATTGCGATCGGATATTAAAAAGCGAAGATATTAAACAACTTAATTTTCCCATATTTGCTTTACCTTAACAGCAACAATCATAATGAGACAACAACAACAGTTTCGTTTGTCTAGTAATAATCAAATCTAAAATTAAACAGCTGATTTCAATGTGTCCCTGTGGCGCAGGGTGTCCGATATATTTTTTTTTATAAATTTTCGGCCACGGCGCGGTCAGACTTTTTTTTTTTAATTATTTATTAATGTTATACTGATATCTTATATTAATGTTATATTTATATTTTTTTTGAATATTATTTATTAATGTTATACTGGATATTTTAGGCTATTTAAATGTTATTCAATGTGAAAAGGGTGTTGGCAGAAATCAGAGATTTAAAAAAATTAATCGCTGTAGTCTTAACATATCTGCATTTTGACAGCGAATTAATGTAGGGTTCTGTGATCTAAAGGACTAACTTTACGACCTTAGCAATAGTTAGAACTTGTGGGTTCAAATCCAAGCGTGAGCAGCTCTATCAAAATTATTTTATAATTAGCAGGCGATGTAGATATTGGTCCCGGGTTCGAATCTCCAGCTGGGACATATGTTTTTTTTGTTTTAAGATTTATTAATGTTTTGCTGACTTTTTATATAAATGTTGTATTTACATCAATGCAATGATAATATTAGATATTTTTTTTTGGTTTAATATTTAGAGGTCTACGAAATGACTATATCGCTGACTCGCTTCCTCTAATGCTTTACTCAATGGTATATTCGCCTTTCCTTAATTGAATTTAAAACTTTGTGATGTTTTATTAAATCATTTAAAATTTCTTTAATGTAAATATACCATCAATGTATTTAGGCGAAAAGTATATTTAGAACATAATTATATTATCCATAGTAAGTACGGGGTGTGCGAGATTCAAGTATGCTCAATTTTTTATATATTAAATTTTTATCTTTCTTTGTTCTTGTGTTCTGTGATTTTAACTTATTTCGGACGACGGCGATAAGAATGATCATTAACGACAGACGGATAAATAACGGACTGTGTAGAATTATGTTTTCAAGCGGACTAACTAATTTGATATGAGAATTTTTCTTCTTTTTGTTTTATTTTTTGCAATAATATTTGTTGTACTTTTGTAAAACAAAACTTATCAGTGCAAGCCAGCGTAAAGGCCTATTCGACGTGATGAATGGTTTTAATATTAAATAAAACTTATTTAAAAAAAAAAAAATTGGCATTCGGCGCAATTAGGTCCCGAATCTTCTTCCCTAATAAAATGCACTTTTTTTCCCACTGCCGAATGCCAATCTTCTATTTTATGAATAAGTTTTATATACAATTTAATTCCATTCGTCACAAAATTGGACAGCAGAAATTCTGGGGCATGGAAATGTTTTCGTCACTAAAATTTTATCTCGTAAAGAGGTTTTTTTTTTTAAAAGATATCAGACATTTTTTAAATTGCTTATACCCTGCCTAAGAAGCACGAAAAAAGAGGTTAATAACTTATTAAATCCAACTCATTTAAATAAATTAAATGTCGCCTTCTTTCAAAACAAAAACAAACTGTCTGGCAGCACTGGGTATTTTTGCAACACAACAAAATTTTATGCATTTCTAGCAAATGTTACTTTGGTAGAAGTTTATCAATGTACATAATCCAAATTTAAAGAGCAAATCAAATTGAATTCAAAATCTGTTTTAGGAATATTGTAACAATTCAATGCTATTGCGTTGCAAGCAAAAACAAACTTTCTGGCAACACTAGTTTTTTCTCCAACGCAAAAGCTATCAGTGACATAATCTCGAGCTCTGACTTCTACGACACTTTGTTGCTGCAGTCTTCTATCTATTGTAAGTGAAATGTATATATTCAGTTAACAATATTTATAATTAATAAATGATTAATATCGACTAATATTAAACAATTCGTTAATTAAATAATAAATAAGATTACAATAAAATAAATTTGCAGGAAGGCTTAGCTCTTTTAAATAAATGAAAGCCCGCATTGTCACATAACAAAACTTAACTATCTCTCAGCACTGGCTATTTCTGCAGTGAACATGCATGTAGTAAGCAAGCAATGTAAAGGTATATATAGTTAACAGGTAATATCTTGCCGAAACGAATTTTCACAGATATGTGTTATATGTCAAAAAACGCGGAATTAAATTGCCTATAACATTTAATACATTTTATAATGATTTGATACATTTTATGAATCGCCAAAGAAATCTATTTTCACCTGCAGCCTTTTACCTTTTTACTCCAGAAAAAATGATTGAAGGCATGCCTAAATTTTTTTAATTTTCTATTCTTATCATAAATACGCGTCGATCAATAAAATCCGACCTCTGGTTCAAAAGTTAAATAAAACTTTGGTCGCTTTCCGAAAATGAGCTGCAAAGTCAGTTTGTCTGTTTGTATCAAATTGTTGATTTAGCTTAAAAATTTGAATGAGGGTTTGTTCTTGATCAAAAATCTAGAAAATTTTGTTCTACGACTTTTTCAAAAAATCGCTAGTTTAGCGGGAAATAGCTTAAGCCCGCTAAAATTGTTAGTAATGGTATATAAAACTTATTTAAAAAAAAAAAGTTTAACCCTTACCATCGCTGAGGTCCTTTTGTTTACACGGTCAGACGGACAAACGCACAAGGGCATATCGACTCGGCTGTTGATGCACAGTAGTCGAAGTGATAGGTGGGCGGCATGCTTAACATGAGACCCGTGTTCGAGTCCGGGCGGTGGATGTAGAATTTTAAGTTTTTAGTTTATTTAAATTGCCAGCCAGAATGTATGTATAACACATTTGCCAGCGCCAAAACAATCGGTCCTTGGGTCTGATGGTAGGAGTACCAGCCCGTGCGTTAGAGGTCGTGGGTTCGAGTCTTGGTTGTGACGTTCGTCTATTATTTATAATATAATTGTTTTGTGAAATATATGTAACAGGCAGAAGAATGCATCTCCGACCTTATAAAGTTTATTGTCCGTCTGTCTGTCCGTCTGTCCATCTGTTTGAGTGAAAGGATCTCGGAGACTATAAGAGCTAGAGACTTAAAACTTAGTATGTAGGTTCCTGGATAGCGTCAGTGGATCAAGTTTGTTTTTAAATTTGGATCGGACCACTATATCATATAGCTGCCATTGGAACAGACGAAAATCAAGTTTTACTTCGAAAAACTTTTTTGTTGTTTGAGATTACCCGACCAAACTAACAGAATATGCACATAGTATGGTGCCATATATCCTGACCAAATCTGGTCGAAGTCGGATCACTATATCATATAGCTGCTGTTGATATAGATATCTGAACCAAAACTGACAGAATATAAATTAAAAAAAAATTTTATAATTTGATTATTTATTTTAACACGTTTTCTTTTCTTTATTGTAACAACAAACTTGCTGAAATAAATATTAGTTTATATAAAAAGATTTATTAAATTTTTATATAAAAGCAATCTTTCATGTTTTAAAACTTTTGGATGTCGTGTACCTATAGCACCGTTTGACAGTCATTGGCAACAAAAAGTAGACAATAGTTGGTAGTTCTTGTTTCTTAATCTTTTACTTTACTTATACATTTTTAAGCCCCGTACTTTTTTTAAGTAAGAACACATAGAATTCAGAGACTATAAGAGCTAGAGACTCCAAACTTGGTATATAGGTTCGTCTATATTGCAAGCAGATCGAGTTTGTTTTAGATTTTGGCCACGCCCCCTTGAACGACTTAAAATCAAATAAATCTAAATAATTATTATTATTATTTAAAAGATAGAGCATTCTAATTAAGCATAGACGAAGTCAATATCATCCGCCAAGTTTCCAGAAAATTTCATTGCGATCGGATATTAAAAAGCGAAGATATTAAACAACTTAATTTTCCCATATTTGCTTTACCTTAACAGCAACAATCATAATGAGACAACAACAACAGTTTCGTTTGTCTAGTAATAATCAAATCTAAAATTAAACAGCTGATTTCAATGTGTCCCTGTGGCGCAGGGTGTCCGATATATTTTTTTTTATAAATTTTCATTTCGGCCACGGCGCGGTCAGACTTTTTTTTTTAAATTATTTATTAATGTTATACTGATATCTTATATTAATGTTATATTTATATTTTTTTTGAATATTATTTATTAATGTTATACTGGATATTTTAGGCTATTTAAATGTTATTCAATGTGAAAAGGGTGTTGGCAGAAATCAGAGATTTAAAAAAATTAATCGCTGTAGTCTTAACATATCTGCATTTTGACAGCGAATTAATGTAGGGTTCTGTGATCTAAAGGACTAACTTTACGACCTTAGCAATAGTTAGAACTTGTGGGTTCAAATCCAAGCGTGAGCAGCTCTATCAAAATTATTTTATAATAAGCAGGCGATGTAGATATTGGTCCCGGGTTCGAATCCCCAGCTGGGACATGTTTTTTTTGTTTTAGGATTTATTAATGTTTTGCTGACTTTTTATATAAATGTTGTATTTACATCAATGCAATGATAATATTAGATATTTTTTTTTGGTTTAATATTTAGAGGACTACGAAATGACTATATCGCTGACTCGCTTCCTCTAATGCTTTACTCAATGGTATATTCGCCTTTCCTTAATTGAATTTAATGTGATGTTTTATTAAATCATTTAAAATTTCTTTAATGTAAATATACCATCAATGTATTTAGGCGAAAAGTATATTTAGAACATAATTATATTATCCATAGTAAGTACGGGGTGTGCAAGATTCAAGTATGCTCAATTTTTTATATATTAAATTTTTATCTTTCTTTGTTCTTGTGTTCTGTGATTTTAACTTATTTCGGACGACGGCGATAAGAATGATCATTAACGACATACGGATAAATAACGGACTGTGTAGAATTATGTTTTCAAGCGGACTAACTAATTTCTTATGAGCATTTTTATTCTTTTTGTTTTATTTTTTGCAATAATATTTGTTGTACTTTTGTAAAACAAAACTTATCAGTGCAAGCCAGCGTAAAGGCCTATTCGACGTGATGAATGGTTTTAATATTAAATAAAACTTATTTTAAAAAAAAAAAATTGGCATTCGGCGCAATTAGGTCCCGAATCTTCTTCCCTAATAAAATGCACTTTTTTTCCCACTGCCGAATGCCAATCTTTTATTTTAAGAATAAGTTTTATATACAATTTAATTCCATTCGTCACAAAATTGGACAGCAGAAATTCTGGGGCATGGAAATGTTTTCGTCACTAAAATTTTATCTCGTAAAGAGGTTTTTTTTTTTAAAAGATATCAGACATTTTTTAAATTGCTTATACCCTGCCTAAGAAGCACGAAAAAAGAGGTTAATAACTTATTAAATCCAACTCATTTAAATAAATTAAATGTCGCCTTCTTTCAAAACAAAAACAAACTGTCTGGCAGCACTGGGTATTTTTGCAACACAACAAAATTTTATGCATTTCTAGCAAATGTTACTTTGGTAGAAGTTTATCAATGTACATAATCCAAATTTAAAGAGCAAATCAAATTGAATTCAAAATCTGTTTTAGGAATATTGTAACAATTCAATGCTATTGCGTTGCAAGCAAAAACAAACTTTCTGGCAACACTAGTTTTTTCTCCAACGCAAAAGCTATCAGTGACATAATCTCGAGCTCTGACTTCTACGACACTTTGTTGCTGCAGTCTTCTATCTATTGTAAGTGAAATGTATATATTCAGTTAACAATATTTATAATTAATAAATGATTAATATCGACTAATATTAAACAATTCGTTAATTAAATAATAAATAAGATTACAATAAAATAAATTTGCAGGAAGGCTTAGCTCTTTTAAATAAATGAAAGCCCGCATTGTCACATAACAAAACTTAACTATCTCTCAGCACTGGCTATTTCTGCAGTGAACATGCATGTAGTAAGCAAGCAATGTAAAGGTATATATAGTTAACAGGTAATATCTTGCCGAAACGAATTTTCACAGATATGTGTTATATGTCAAAAAACGCGGAATTAAATTGCCTATAACATTTAATACATTTTATAATGATTTGATACATTTTATGAATCGCCAAAGAAATCTATTTTCACCTGCAGCCTTTTACCTTTTTACTCCAGAAAAAATGATTGAAGGCATGCCTAAAAGATCTTCAAAGGTCTTCGTTTCAATACTGTGGGGGTTTCAATATTAGCGCGTTTTAGCGATTTCCCGCTAAACTAGCGATTTTTCGAAAAAGTCGTAGAACAAACGTTTATAGATTTTAGATAGGTAATAGATTCTCGTTAAAATTTTTAAGCTATATCATCGATTTGATCCAAACAGACAAACTGACTTTTTATCTCATTTTGGGAAGGCCACTAAAAATTTCAAATTTAATTTTTTTTTTGATCCACTGATGATTGAGGTGACATTCGACGCGTACTTTTGATAAGAATAGAAGAAAATTTTAAAATTTTACCAAAAGGCTCCAACGGCCCCATTTGCTGCAATCATCTAAATTTTGCCCCTCCCACTTACAGCTGAATATCCCAAGAACCAGGTGAGATTCTTAAAGTCTAAGTATACACTATTGTTAATAAAAACTACACCTTTCGATGGGTATATAACTCGATCGGACAGTCGTTGCGAATTTTCCATTCTTCCTGTGTATATTGCTAGTCTCCTTTCGCACCCTTCGTAATGCTTTCGTCACTAGCGCGGACAGCCGTCCGCAGTGATTTGTGTTTGATGATTTTTTTTTTAAATATATATATAATTAAATACTACCGCTTATATATTTATAAAAAAAATATAAGTCACAAGTGTTATTTCATAATTTGAGTTTATTGTGCAGAGCTTATTCAGTTGCAGGGATCATAAAAACTAATTTTACAATTGATCAGAACTTAACATTAGGCCTAAAAGCTTTCTACGTGTGTTGAAATGTGGGGAGTTTTGTGTGGAGAGCTTTACAGATTTAAGATGCGCTTTGGAGCTTTGGACTTTAAATTGCAAGATTGCAATTTTGGAGTTTCCCATGGTAGGGGAAGAATTTGTTTAGATGGGGTCAGTTTGTTTACTACTTGGCCGTCTAAGCCTGAAGGGGAAAAAATGCTGATCATGCGTTATCGTGGGAGTGGGATTTGGAGTTGTCTAAATTTGGGCCGCTTAGGCTTGAAATAGAAGAATTATATCAATATGTCACTCCCCCGCCTTTTAGATTGGAGCTTGTCCTCAAGTTTCTGGCTCTTTTTCTATTTATTAGTTATTCTTAGGGCGAGGTTTAGGTTTAAACTTCATTATAATTTGTTGTGTTGATGTTTTACATTTTGTGTGTAAATAATTAATGGTGACAGTAGCTATTATTACTAAAATTATTATTATTATAATTTTATATGTTAAGTAGTTATTATTAACATAAATCATTTCCTTAAATTTTATATGTGATATTGGTTCTAATCGGGTTACATTGTATTCGGTAAACATTATGTTAGTGTATTGTAAAATATTATTTGGTATTGAGACTTCTTTTAATTTAGCGGAACAGTTGTAAATTTTATTTATTTTATTTTTTTCTATGTAAATTTCTTGATTATTACAGTTTTGATATAATTTCGTTCTTGACATGTTCCATGTGATCAATATGTTTGGTTCTATGTATTGAATATTGTTTTGTTTTCTGAATTTTTGAAATGTACAGGTTGGTGTTTCATGTTTAATAATATTATCGATACATTGGTCCTTAACTATTTCTTTTGTTAAAATATTTATAGTACTATTATTATGTAAATAAAATCTACCAGCGATGTTTTCGTTAATAATTTGTCCGTTGTTGTCAGGGTATGGTGTTATGATAAATGTAGGGGTTTCAATGGTTTGAGTGGGGATATGGGAAAAAAGGAATATTTCGTAAGTAGCTGTTTTGTACCATGCTGAGGTTTTGAAGTTAATTAATTTTGTATGGTCAATGTTGTTAAGGCTGTCGTGTTTCAACAGTTGTGGGTTAAAAATACCTAAACGTGTTAACTGTGTGCCCATTTCGATATCCTCGATGTATTCTGTAAAGTGTTCTATGTTAAATATAAATAAGTTTAATTTTTCTTCATTTTTAATTGATTTTTGTTGTTTGTTGATTGTTTCAATGTTTCTATTAAGGGTGCTAATTCATTATTGACTTGTTTGGATTTTTGTGTAATTATTGTCATTTGTTCCTCAATTTGTCTTTTATCAGTTTCATCGAGTGTACCGAAAAGGTATTTTAATGTAGATCCTACAATATTAATAAGTCCTCGTTTTTGTAACCGTATTCCATTTATTTCTCGCTTTAATTTTTCAAGTAAATAATAAACCTGGGTATTATTATATTGTTTGCTTTGTCTTTATAATAGGTCATAAGTTTCTTCTATTAGTGTTACATTCGCTGTGAAACAATGGTTCTCATATTCAAGGGGTAGCTGCATGGTTCCTGATTCGAAAAGAATAAAACCTTGATTATTCTCTATTGGGTTGATCTCTATTAATCCTGCTATTCTTAAAAAAAAAGTTTGGCATTGGGCACTGCGCAAAAAAGGTTATTTTTGTTAGGTAAGAAGGATAAGGACTTTATTGCGCAATGTGCCGAATGCCAAACTTTTTTTTTAAGAATAAGTTATATATTCAATTTAATATCGTTCGTCACAAAATTGGATATCAGGAATTTTGGGGCATGGAAATGTTTTCGTCACTAGAATTTAACCTCGTAAAGAGGTATTTTTTTAGAAGATATCAGACGTTTTTGAATTTGCCTGTATCAAGCCTAAGTACCATGAAAAACAAGGGGGCTCCGCCCCCTGTTCGTTTCGCTCGCCTACCCCCGGCTCGCTTCGCTCGCGAGTAGGTGCGGCTACAGTCGAGTGTGCTCGACCTATGACAGCTATATGATATAGTTATCCGATTTTAACCAAATTTGATCAGGATATATAGGTCCATTCCGAATGCATATCCTGTCAGTGTGGTCGAGATATTTCAAACAACATAAAAGTTGTTCACACTAAAACTTGATTTTGGGCTGATCGTTCCTTTGGCGGCTATATGATATAGTGGTCCGATTTCAACCAAATTTGATAAGGATGTATAGGACCATCCCAAAATGCATTTCCAGACAGTTTGGTCGAGATATTTCGAACAACAAAAAAGATTTTCATACTAAAACTTGATTTTGGACTGATTGTTCCTATGGCAGCTATATGATATAGTGGTCCGATTTCAACCAGGATATTTAGGACCATCCCAAATGTATATCTTGTCAGTTTGGTCGAGATATTTTGAAACAACAATAAAGTTGTTCATACTAAAACTTGATTTTGGGCTGATCGTTCCTATGACAGCTATATGATATAGTGGTTCGATTTCAACCAAATTTGATCAGGATGTATAGGACCATCCCAAATGTATATCCGGTCAGTTTCGTCGAGATATTTCAAACAACAAAAAAGTTTTTCATACTAAAACTTGATTTTGGACTGATCGTTCCTATGGCAGCTATATGATATAGAGGTCCGATCCAAATTTTAAAACAAACTTGACAACCAACGCCCGCTATCCAGGAACTTACATACTAGGTTTTAAGTCTCTAGCTCTTATAGTCTCTGAGATTCTATTGGCTTAAGCACACGGACAGCACAGACGTGCACATGGCTTGCAATCGACTTGGCTATTGATACTGATCAAAAATATATATATTTTATAGGGATCGGAGATAGCTTCCTTCAATGACTGTTACATACATTGCACAAAACCAATATAACCTTTTTGACCATTTTCAATGGGCACAGGGTATGTAAAAGTAATTAAGAGAATAAGAACACATTTAGTCATATAATGCGTTCCAGGAATGACCCTGACAAGTCCAGCTCATTTGAATAAATTAAAATTGCTGCTGCCATCATTCAATGCTAAGGAATTAAGATAGTCAGGCAATACGTAATATCTTGCCGACACGAATTGGCACAGATATGTGTTATATGTCCAAAAACGCGGAATCGCAAAATGCCTAAAAGATCTTCAAAATACCTTTTCAACGATATATAGAACATATCTGTAGCTTTTATCGTTTGGATACTAGGGTGGTTTTAAGTTTAGCAAATTTTAGCGACTTCCCGCTAAACTAGCTTTTTTTCGAAAAAGTCGTAGAACAAAAGTTTCTAATTTTATAATTGGGAATAGATCCTCATTCACACATTTTAGCTATTTTAACGCATTGATACAAACAAACACACAAACAGACAAGCAAACAAACAGACAAACTGAATTTTCATCTCATTTTGAGAAGGCCACTAAAAATTTAAATTTTTATTATCTTTTGAACCACTGAACGGATTTTTATGATTGAGGTGACATTCGACGCGTACTTTTGATAAGAATAGAAGAAAATTTTAAAATTTTACCAAAAGGCTCCAATGGCCCCATTTGCTGCAATCATCTAAATTTCGCCCCTCCCACTTTTACCTGATTATCTCACGAACCAGGTGAGTTTTCAAAAGTGTTATTATGCACTTTTGTTAGATAAAACTATAAATTTCGATCAGTATGTAAGCGATCTGATCGGACAGTTATAGCAAATTTTCCATTCTTCCTGTATATATTGCTAGTCGCCTTTCGCACTCTTCGTGATGCTTTCGTCACTAGCGCGGACTGCCGTCCGCAGTGATAAAGCAAAATGTTAGCTGGAGTGCATCCAGTAGCATTATGTTTTGTTTTAAGATTGTATATGAATAAAATTGTTTCAATTCTTGTTTGCTTGTTTTCTAAATTTCTGTCAGTGTTAATAATTCTGATTTTTTCATTAATTGTTTTGTGAAGGCGTTCCACGTCTGCTACTCCTGTCTTACTTGTGGTTATGTCTAATTTAATGTTTTCTGTCTCTAACCATAATTTCAATCATTTACTCATGAAAGCTGTGTCTTTATCGGCTTTGATTTTAATTGGTTTGCCCATATCATTAAAAATTCTCGGGAGAGCACGTTTAGCTTCTAACCAATCTGTACTGTTGGTCTTTATAAGGGATGCGAATTTGGAATAGATATCAATACATGACAGATATTGTTCGTTGTCAATCGCATAAAAATCTATAACGTAAACTTCTCGGGGATTATTTATTTCTGGAGTTAGTTCGAATGGTAGCTTTGTTAATCTGTGCTCTGTTTTTGCAACGTTACAAATTTCACAATCATTAATAATATTTTGAATAAGATTCTGATAGTCAGGAAAATAGTGGGTTTCTTTAAAAAGTCTTGTTGTTTTTTCAATGCCTGGATGTAATAGTTTTACGTCTTCTTTAATAATAAATTCTTTTAATTCAGGATAGGATTCGATATCTTTGAGTTTAACGTAACTTCTATCTACTTTTGTATTACTGTTTGAATTAATGATTGCTTGAATTACGTTTTGAAAAATTATAAGGCCTTTATCGTTTTCCATATAAATGACGTTTGTATTATTTAAAATATGATTTATTATTATATCTTTGGCTTTTTCTGTTGTCATTTCCGTATATTTTATTATTATTTTTGATTTAGTAAAGTATCGTTTTTTTTTTTTTTTTGGACGTTGATGTACTAAACGAGCAGTACACTCAAGTGGCCCAAACGTCACCAAGCAGGGGCTTGTTGACGCACGGACAAACAGACAAAGACAGTTAAGCATAGTACAAAAACTAGTTTCAAATAAAAAACCTTAAACATTAAATTAACTACAACCTAGCTAAATGCGAAATTATTAAAGTGTTAAGAGAAGGAACGGAAGAATTATTTGCTATAATATGGGACAGATTGTTAAAATTAGAGCATAGAACTCGGAAAGGGTTATGGATAGCATAGTTAGTACTACAATTATGAAGAGAAAGAGGAAGAAAATTTCTGAAAGTTCTGATCGGGACAGCAAAACTAACTTGGCTAATTAATTCAGACGAATCAATTTCACCATTAATTAGTTTATGTAGGAAGACTACACCAAGCATTATTCTCCGATCAGAAAGAGAGGGGAGATTTAACAATAGAAGTCTACTTCGGTAAGAAGGCAAGTGAATGTTAGTATTCCAGTTAAGACCCCGGAGGGCGAAGATCAGAAATTGTTTTTGTACCGATTCTATTCAGTCGTGATGAATCTTATATTGGGGATTCCATATACAAGACCCATATTCCAGAATAGGTCGAACAAGTGAAGTATAAAGTAACTTAGTAATATAGGGATCGTCCAATTCTTTCGACCAACGCTTTATGAAGCCCAAAACGCCAAAGGCTCGATTGGCAATAGAAGCAACATGCTTGTCAAACTTCAGCTTTGGATCCAGAAGAATACCCAAATCAGTAACCGACATTATACGTTCAAGCGGCATACAATTAAGAACATAATTAAGTAAAAAGGGGGTTCGCCTACTAAACGACATAACTTTACATTTACTACAATTAAGATTTAATAAGTTTACTTTGCACCATGTCTGAAAACTGTCAAGATCAGTTTGCAACCTGACACCAAGAAGATTGTCAGTGGCCGACATACATAGTTTAACGTCATCGGCATACATCAGAACCCGAGAATGATTTATTACAGAAGGCAGGTCATTTATAAAAAGCGTAAGTAACAAGGGGCCAAGATGACTTCCTTGTGGTACTCCAGAAAAAACTTGAACAGGTTTGGATACTAAACCATTAAAGTAGACTTTTTTGTTTCGATACTGTTAGTAGTATCCCTTATTAATTCGATTTGTCTTGAATAATGATTTATTGGTTTTTCTGTCATCGGTATGCAATTTGCATTATCTTCTTGGCTTATTATCCTGTGATAATACTGCTCCAATTGCAAAATTGCTAGCATCAGTTGTTAACTGAAATTCTTTTGTAAAATTAGGACATATTAATATGGGGTCGCTCATTATTAATGTTTTTAATTTTTCGAAAGCTTTATTGTATTCGGTGTTTGTAAAATCGATCTTTGATCCTTTCTTTAGATGTACAGTCATGGGCTTTGCAATTTTTGCGAATTCTGGGATAAATTTACGGTAATAACCGCATAATCCTAGAAATGATTTAATTTCTTTAGATGTTTTAGGTAAGGGAAATTCTAGAATTGCTTTTACTTTAAGCTTATTTGGTCTTATGCCGTTTGGACTTATAGTGTGACCTAAAAAGTCTGTTTCCCTCTTTAACAATTCGCATTTATCTAATTGGAGTTTTAGATTAGCCTCTTTAAGTTTTTCGAATACCTTTCTCAGTGAGTCTAGATGTTCCACAAGTAATGTCGAATAAACGATAACATCATCTAAATAAACGAGGCAATGCTTGCTGTTTGGGTATGGAGTCATGCTCCATTTTAATCTGATGAAAGCCTTTGGCTAACTCGATTGTTGTGAAATATTGACAATTTCCAAGTTTTCCTAGGATTTCATCCATGTTCGGAATTGGAAACTTGTCGTTTACTGTGATATCATTTAGACCACGGTAATCTACTACCAATCGAAATTTTTGTTTGCCAGAAGCATCTGCCTTCTTTGGTACAATCCATAAATGGCTGCAATATGGAGAATTACTTTGACGTATGATACCTTGCTGTAACATTTCGTCTATTTGTCTATTGACCTCTGTCTCATATGCGAAGGGATAACTGTATGGTTTTTTGTAGATCGGATTTTCATGTGAAGTTTTTATTTCATGACGTACAATACTACTAAAGGTCAAATTTTCACCTTCGGTATATTGGATATCTTTAAATTCTTTCAACAAACCTAATAGCCTTTCCGTTTCTTCATAATTCAAATGGTCAAGAAGATATTCATTTCCATTTGAAGTTCATTATTCATTGCATAATTTACCTCTGTTGTAAAGTTATCTTCATGTAATTTTGCTTCAAAATTTTTTGAAGAATTTGTATCATTTATTTTCAATTCTTTATGTAGGAACGTCCGTTGACTTATTGTAGTAGTTTTATTTATGTAATCTAACCGGTATCTACTATGCACCTGTATCTGTGTCCATTAAACATTATTTCTATGAACTGGTGTGTTCCGAGGCTTGTGCTGGAGAATTTTCAGATTGAAGTTGTTCTTCAGATTCTGATTCATAGGCTTGGTGCCTTTCGTCAATTTGCATACGCGACTGTCTGCTATTACTGTCTTGTGTACGTTTAAATGGTTGGTTTGGAATAGAACCAGCTTGACGATTTTGGGCTTGTTTTAAATTCTGTTGGAATTCCTGTAGTCCTCTATTTTGATCAAAGTCACTTTGTCTGTTAGAATGTCTGTTTTGCGAAGGTTGTGAATTATTGTTAGTATAATGAGTTGGATTATACTGCTTAGTGTTTTGAGGATGTGAATTTCGAGTATAATTAACGTTACTGTTATTATTGCTCTGATTTTTGTTTTCATTTTTTTGTAAAATTTGCTTCTTCATAATAGCCTTCCATTTGTGATACTCTTCTTAATTTGTGTTTTGAGGATGTGAATTTCGAGTATAATTAACGTTACTGTTATTATTGCTCTGATTTTTGTTTTAATTTTTTTGTAAAATTTGCTTCTTCATAATAGCCTTCCATTTGTGATACTCTTCTTAATTTCATTGCATTTGTGTATAAAAAGAAATTTTCAAGATTCCCTTCTAGTTCTAGCTTATTGCTAATGATGGTCATCTTTTCTTCAACATCTGTGCAGAACTTACGAAGATTGCCTTGGTAGTTGGTGTTGAACAGCCTCCGTAGTAGCTCCTCAAACATTGTTTGTGTTTTGTATTCCGAGCTGAGGGCTTGACGAAGAGTTCTCCAGTCGTTGATGTGTAATTGTTGCATAGTTCGCTGCGCTTCTCCGGATATCCGAAGCTCGATAGCTCCAAATATCACGCTTTGCTGCCTTTCGCTCGTTGTAGCGTAAAGCTGGATCAGGTAGTCCATACGTCTTATAAACGGAGCTAACGTAGCAGGATATCCCTCGAACTCATTTCGTATCTGATGCAACAACTGACTTAGCGTCTGGTCAGTTAGTTGACCGACGGCAGATAGTGTTAGTGGTGATGGTGGAGTTGTTGGAACCATGTTTTAAGTTTTAAATTTTGGTTCTGTTTGAGTCGTGGTTTTTTTTATATTTTTTTTTTTTGTTATTCACAGGTTGCTTCAGTATATCGAGACTTATACCTTAAGTGAATTTCACTACTTAGCGGCGTTTTTTTAATTTTATTTAAGCACTAAAATAAAAATTTTGTTGTTCCCAAGTTGCGGTCACGTTATGTTTCAACGGGCTACTATGTTTTATCACTGTGGACGGCAGTCCGCGCTAGTGTGAAAGGCGACTAGCAATATATACAGAAAGAATGGCAAATTTGCTATAACTGTCCGACCAGATCGATTTATATACCGATCGAAAGGTATAGTTTTATATAACAAAAGTGCATACTAACACTTTTGAAAACTCACCTGGTTCGTGAGATAATCAGGTAAAAGTGGGAGGGGCGAAATTTAGATGATTACAGCAAATGGGGCCGCTGGAGCCTTTCGGTACATTTTTTTAATTTTCTACGATTCTTATTAAAAATAAGAATGACGTCGAATGACACCTCAATCATAAAAATTCGATCAGTGGTTCAAAAGATATTTTTTAGTGGCTTTCTCAAAATGAGATGAAAATTAAGTTTGTCTGTTTGTTTGTTTGTGTGTTTGTTTGTATCAAAGCGTTGAAATAGCTAAAATGTGTGAATGAGGATCTATTCCCAATTATAAAATTAGAAACTTTTGTTCTACGACTTTTTCGAAAAAAAGCTAGCTTAGCGGGAAAGCGCTAAAATTTGCTAAACTAGTATCCAAACGATAGAAGCTACAGATATGTATTTTGAAGATCTTTTAGGCATACCTGTAATATTTTTTCCTGGCGTTCATAGGTAAGAAGCTACAGGTGAATAAGATTTCATGGGCGATTTAAAAAAAATCTACACTCAAAATCACTATGAAATTATTATATGTTATAGTCAGCTTATTTCCGCGTTTTTTGACATATAACACATATCTGTGAAAATTCGTGTCGGCAAGATATTACGTATTGCCTGACTATCTTAATTCCTTAGCATTGAATGATGGCAGCATCAACAATGCAAGCATTGCAAGAATTGCAAGCAGTGCAATCGGTGCACAATAGAACCCACAGCTGACAGCTTTTGTTTCAGTGATGCCAGATAGTTTGTTTTTGTTTTGCAAGAAGGCTCAAATGAGCTGGACTTGTATGGTCTTCCTGGAACGTATTTTGACTAAATGTGTTCTTATTCTCTTAATTACTTTTTTATACCCTGTGCCCATTGAAAATGGTCAAAAAGGGTATATTGGTTTTGTGCAATGTATGTAACAGGCAGAAGGAAGCATCTCCGACCCTATAAAATATATATAATTTTGATCAGTATCAATAGCCGAGTCGATTGAGCCATGTCCGTCTGTCTGTCCGTGTGTTTAAGCCAAAGGATCTCCGAGACTATAAGAGCTAGAGACCTAAAACCTAGTATGTAAGTTCCTGGATAGCGGGCGTTGGTTGTCAAGTTTGTTTTAAAATTTGGAATGGACCTCTATATCATATAGCTACCATAGGAACGATCAGTCCAAAATCAAGTTTTGGTATGAAAAACTTTTTTGTTGTTTGAAATATCTCGACGAAACTGACCGGATATACATTTGGGATGGTCCTATACATCCTGATCAAATTTGGTGGAAATCGAACCACTTTATCATATAGCTGTCATAGGAACGATCAGCCCAAAGTCAAGTTTTAGTATGAACAACTTTATTGTTGTTTAAAATATCTCGACCAAACTGACAAGATATTCATTTGGGATGGTCCTAAGTATCCTGGTTGAAATCAGACCACTATATCATATAGCTGCCATAGGAACAATTAGTCCAAAATCAAGTTTTAGTATGAAAATCTTTTTTGTTGTTCGAAATATCTCGACCAAACTGTCTGTAAATGTATTTGGGATGGTCTTATTTATCCTGATCAAATTTGGTTGAAATCGGACCACTATATCATATAGCCGCCAAAGGAACGATCAGCCCAAAATCAAGTTTTAGTATGAAAAACTTTTTTGTTGTTTGACAGGATATGCATTCGGAATGGACCTATATATCCTGATCAAATTTGGTTAAAATCGGATAACTATATCATATAGCTGACATAGGTCGAACACACTCGACTGTAGCCGCACCTACTCGCGAGCGAAACGAGCAGGGGGCGGAGCCCCCTTGTTTTTCATGGTACTTAGGCTTAATACAGGCAAATTCAAAAACGCCTGATATCTTCTAACAAATATCTCTTTACGAGGTAAAATTCTAATGACGAAAACATTTCCATGCCCCAAAATTTCTGATATCCAATTTTGTGACGAACGATATTAAATTGAATATATAACTTATTCTTAAAAAAAAGTTTGGCATTCGGCACATTGCGCAATAAAGTCCCTATCCTTCTTACCTAACAAAAATAACCTTTTTTGCGCAGTGCCGAATGCCAAACTTTTTTCGGTGTTGTTTGAACGCCTAGGTAATATTTTCTTCACTTTTCATTTATTTATTTACTTTTTCAAATTCTTTTCTTGTTGCACTTTTGACTTCACTTTTTTTTTTTTTAGAAAAAAATTTTAGGATAATTGATATAAACTATTTTTACATTGGAGCTGTAAATATTTTTGGCGAACTTTTCTAGCTTTTAAATAATAAAACTTTTAACTTTTATTTTAACACTTCGATGGCTAGTTAGTTTTTTTTTCAATGCGTTTACTTCTAAAAAGTTGATATCTCAGATTTTCGGCTGCCTTCCCCCGTTGCTCGCACACTGCTTGCCATAGTTTTCTGGACTGCTTCTCTGCTACAGAGGGAATAGCAAAATTGGAGGAAGAAAAGAATGCGCAACAGAGGCCAACTGCAGCGCTCTCCTATTCTCGTCATTCTCTCTGTTTCGCACAACAAATGTGAAAGACAATAAGAAACCAAAGCTGGAAAAAGGATGACGACCAACAATCAGCCGTTTGCGACGTACTTGATATTTAATTTTGTTTTCTGTTTCTCCACCACATACCTTGGATAATGTTTATACCCGTGCCCATAGAAAATGGTCAAAAAGGCTATAATGGTTTTGTGCAATGTATGTAACAGGCAGAAGGAAGCATCTCCGACCCTATAAAGTGTATATATTCTTGATCAGTATCAATAGCCGAGTCGATTGAGCCATGTCCGTCTGTCTGTCCGTCTGTTTGAGTCAAAGGATCTCGGAGACTATAAGAGCTAGAGACTTGAAACTTGGTATGTAGGTTCCTGGATAGCGGGCGCAGATCAGGTTTGTTTTAAAATTTCGATCGGACCACTATATCATATAGCTGCCATAGGAACGATCAGTCCAAAATCAAGTTTTAGTATGAAAAACTTTTTTGTTGTTCAAGATATCTCAATCAAACTAATAGAATATGCATATAAGGTAGTCCCATACATCCTGACCAATCTTAGTTAAAATCGGGCTACTATATCATATTGCTGCCATAGGAAAGATCAGTCGCAAATCAAGCTTTAGTATGAAAAAGTTTTGGTATGAAAAACTTTTTTTTTGCTTGAGATATGTCAGCCAAACTGAGACAATATGCATGTGGGATAGTCCCATACATTATGACTTAACTTTGTTAAAATCGGAACACTATATAATATAGCTGCCATAGGAACGATCAGTCGAAAATCATGTTTTGGTATGAAAAACTTTTTTGTTGCTTGAGATATCTTAGCCAAACTGAGACAATATGCATGTGGGATGGTCTCATACATCCTGACTAAACTTGGCTAAAATCGGTCTACTATATCATATAGCTGCCATAGGAACGATCAGTCGAAAATCAAGTTTTGGTATGAACAACTTTTTTGTTGCTTGAGATATGTCAGCCAAACTGAGACAATATGCATGTGGGATAGTCCCATACATCCTGACTAAACTTGGTTAAAATCGAAACACTATGTGATATATCTGCCATAGGAACGATCAGTCGAAAATCAAGTTTTAGTATGATAAACTTTTTTGTTGTTTGAGGTATCTCAACCAAACTAACAAAATACGCATTTGGGATGGTATTCTACATCCTTACCAAGTTTGGTTGAAATCGGATATCAAATAGCTGCCATAGGAACGAATTTTAAGATATAGTACGAAAACTATTGTTGTTTTTAGAGATAAGTCAACCAAACTCACATTCAGAATTTGCAATTTGGTTTAAATCAGTTTACTAGGTCACATAGATGTAATACGAACAATTAGTCAAAAAGTTAATGCCGCATTATCACACCTTCGGCATGCCTAACGTAGCGCACATACGTATGACCTATCGGAGAGCCAGGGCACAGGGTATTCTACAGTCGAGCACACTCGACTGTAGCCGGAGCCCCCTTTTTTTGTTTACTATATTGGCAAGGTAATATTTTCTTCACTTTTCTTTTATTTATTTATTATTTTTTCAAATTCTTTTGTTGTGGCACTTTTGACTTCACTTTTTTTTTTTTTTAGACACACAAAAATATTAGGATAATCGATATAAACTATTTTTACATTGGACCTGTATCTATTTTTGGCGAACTTTTCTAGCTTTTAAATAATAGAACTTTAAAATTATATTTTAACACTTCGATGGCTAGTTAGTTTTTTTTTCTATGCGTTTACTCTTAAAAAGTTGAAATCTCAGATTTTCGGCTGCGTTCCCCTGTTGCTCGTACACTGCTTTGCCATAGTTTTCTGTACTGCCTTTTCTGCCGCAGAGGGAATAGCAAAATTGGAGGAAGTAAAGCATGCGCAACAGAGGCCAACTGCAGCGCTCACCTATTCTCGTCATTCTCTGTGTTTCGCACAAGAAATGTGAAAGATAACAAGGCTACAGTAGAGTGTGCTACGTTAGGCATGCCGAAGGTGTAATGATGCGGCACTTTTTGATATTTGTTCGTATGACATCTATGTGATCTAGTAACCCGATTTAAACCAAATTGCAAATACTGAATCTGTCAGTTTGGTTGACTTATCTCTAAAAACAACAATAATTTTCGTACTATATCTTAAAATTCGTCCCTATGGCAGCTATTTGATATCCGATTTCAACCAAACCTGGTCAGAATGTATAAAACTATGTTTTATGCATATTCTGTTAGATTGATTGAGATATCCTTTAAATTGTTGTTTAAAATAAGATATTTCTAATTTGTGGGCGTTAAAGTGGGCGTTGCCAAAATATAAAACAAACTTGATCTGCTTGCAATACAGACGGACCTACATACCAAGATTGAAGGCTCTAGCTCTTATAGTCTCTGAGATCTAGGCACTCTTACAGACGGACGGACAGACAGACAGACGGACACGGATATATTGTCTCGGCTGTTGATGCTGATCAAGAATATATACACTTTATGGGGTCTGCCACGCCTCCTTCTGCGTGTTACGCACATTTTTTTTTATGACAAAGTTAATAGACCCCTGTACTTTTTTTAAGTGCGGGGTCTAAAAAGAAGGGCAGCATAAGCCACAAGCTTTTTATAAGCGCTTATTCCGTATTAGGCAAGTCGGCTAAAAAAATATTAAATCACCAGAAGATACAGAGAAAAAACATTATCCAAGGTATGTGGTGGAGAAACAGAAAACAAATTAAATATCAAATACGTCGCAAACGACTGATTGTTGGTCGTCATACTTTTTCCAGCTTTGGGTTCTTATTATACCCGTGCCCAATGAAAATGGTCAAAAAGGGTATAATGGTTTTGTGCAATGTATGTAACAGGCAGAAGTAAGCATCTCCGACCCTATAAAGTATATATATTCTTGATCAGTATCAATAGCCGAGTCGATTGAGCCATGTCCGTCTGTCTGTCCGTCTGTCTGTCCGTCTGTCTGTCCGTCTGTCCATCTGTTTGAGTGAAAGGATCTCGGAGACTATAAGAGCTAGAGACTTGAAACTTGGTATGTAGGTTCCTGGATAGCGGGTGCAGATCAAGTTTGTTTTAAAATTTCGATCGGACCACTATATCATATAGCTGCCATAGGAACAATCAGTCGAAAATAGAGCTTTAGAATAAAATTTTGTTTTGTTTATTGAGATATATCAACCAATCTAACAGAATATGCATCTAGGGTTATCTTATTCATTCTGACCGAGTTTGGCTGAAATCGGTTTACCATATCATACAGCTGCCATAGGAACAATCAGTCGAAAATCAAGCTTAAGGGTGAAAAACTTTTTTGTTTTATTTGGTTAAAATCGGTCTACTATATTATCGGTCTTATATATTATAAAATGTATAATGAGTAGGCAAATTTTTGTTGCTTCTGGAGATACCACAATCAGACTAGCAGATTAGAAATTTTATATTGTCTTATACCTCCTGATACAATGTTTTATATTTGTACAGATTTATATTATTTTCTTTTAATCAGGAATTGCTTTTCCATAGAAAGTACGGGGTCTCCGACAGTCGAGTATGTTCGACTGTAGCACCGCACACTAGTTTTTTTTTTGCTTTTCCGAAAACTACATAAAGTTTAAAATTGTTAAAGGAAATGTAAAAATGTGCAATTAATTAAAATAATTCCATTTTCGATTTTCGATCCAGATAAAGGAGAGTTTTTCGAGGGAATCGATCCAAACTCGCGGTTGATTAAAAATTAAATCTCAGATTGATTTCTAAGCTTCTATTGGGAGCGACACGGCTACTCCTTTGCTCGATCTTCAGAAGAAAAGATCAGCGGAAATATTTCAAAGAAGTAGATCACTTCTGCTCTGCAACTTTTGACATTTTCCTTAACTTATTGACATTGCTGGTTGCAACAGACTACCATCGAAAATGGTTTGAAACTTGGCTGAATACCTCAAGGCGCGAACTTAGATTTTAAAATGTCTACTGCAATTTAAATTTTTTTAAAAGTTTTGTTTTATATGGGGATATTACAGGAGTTGTCCCGACGCTGAGCTCTTTAATATTGGAGCTACTGCACCTGATGGCCGGGTGTTGTTCCAATTGCATTTTGGAAACTTGGAGTATTTTCGTTCTTAACTCTTCCCCTAGGATTTACACTTGTCCTCAAGTGTACTTAAAAAATGGTATGCCGTCAAAATTGCTTGTTTGGCGGTTGGTATATGGGTATATGGTATATCGGGATTGATGTTCCCAAGTTGTAGGTTTATTGTCTTCTTTCTACACCTTACACCAATGAAGAGTAAGCGTTATGATAGCTAGAGATGATATTGATGCGATTAATACTATTCTGTTTATGGATGAGTGGGTTTAGAGTTTGCACAGTTTCTTAGTGTTGTCTATGTGAAGCCCTTGTAGCGCTTTTAGTGATAAGATTCGCAGGCGTTCGATCTCCACGGGAGCTGTCTGGATTAGCGGTATGCCCGTTTCATCGACTTGTATATCTGTGTTGCTTAACTCTTTGCCGTTGATGATTATTGTCTCGTTCCAGAAGTTTATCAGGTAGATGCCCTTCATCTGCTTCGCATTGCCTGGCCAGGTCGTCGATCTCTTCCAGTGTGGATATGTGGTCTGATTTGGTGAATACACACATTGCCTGCTCTCCTCTAAGTCATTTTGGCAAACAACTATTTTGACTTAAATCTTCTATCCTATTTTTATTAAAGATTTTTATATTGTAAAGATTTTAACATTGATCTTCAATACCAAACCTGTCATTTTTACTTTTGTTTTCAAATTTTTCACTTGCCAGAAGGTTAACAATACCATTGACATTTAACTATAAGTTTTACTACATCATTTTGTAAAATTGTTGTTTCTAAATTCGGTATCTTGATTCTACATATGAGTGTCGTTCCATTGTGCAAAATTGAGACATCTGCAAATTCTAACATTTCTTCAGTAGTTCGTAATTATTTATTATGTTTATTTTGTTCTTACTTAACAGGAACGTGTTGATCATATTAAATTTTTCCCATTGGATGGCATATTTTATATTAACCACTTCCTCTTTAATAAGCCGAACTTGGTTCGGAAAACTGATGGCCAATTCATTACTAACAAGTGGGCGCCAGCTACAGTCGAGTGTGCTCGACTGTATAATACCCTGTGCCCTAGCTCTCCGATAGGTCATACGTAGGTGCGCTACGTTAGGCATGCCGAAGGTGTGATGATGCGGCATTAACTTTTTGGCTAATTGTTCGTATTACATCTACATATGTGATCTAGTGAACCGATTTAAACCAAATTACAAATTCTCAATCTGTGAGTTTGGTTGGCTTATCTCTAAAAACAACAATAATTTTCGTACTTTATCTTAAAATTCGTTACTATGATGATTCGTTACTACGCTATTGATATCAGATTTCAACCAAATTTGTTCAGGATGTAGAATACCATCCCAAATGCGTATTCTGTTAGTTTGGTTGAGATACCTCAAACAACAAAAAAGTTTATCATACTAAAACTTGATTTTGGACTGATCGCTCCTATGGCAGCTATATGATATAGTGGTCCGATTTCAACCAAATTTTATCAGGATATATAGGACCATTTCAAATGCATATCCCATTAGTTTGGTCGAGATCTTTCAAACAACCAAAAAGTTTATTTTCGACTGATCGTTCTTATGACAGCAATATGATATTGTGGTCCGATTGAATAAATTGTATTTAATTTAATTAATATAGTAAATCTAAAATTTGTTCAGCTTGCTGAAGTCCGGCAACACCAAATAATCTCTCCCACTTTTCTTAATCATCGAAATCAGCTGTTTAAGGCTGCTGCATTGCGCGCGCAATTTAAATTTAAGTGCTATGCTTTAATATTTGTGGTTCTTTTTGTAGAATTTGTTAAGCATTTGAATACAATGATAATAATTGAAAACCTATTGAACATATGTGCGAGCTTACTAGCTTATTATTAAACATAATAGTTATTATAAATTCAGAGATTTCAGTGTTGTAAAACGATCTGTCGTCGAGGTGTCAAGGTGCAAAATTATAAAGTGGCATTTATACATATCGCTTTTTGCAATGCACACTAATATCTACATACATATATTTTAACACAATCGTAAATATGTATTAACTTAAACCATGTTAATATATTAAAATAGGATAGAAATTGTAGCCAAATATCGATAACTTTGCCTATCGCTCGTATTTGCGTTCGCACTCTGCGTACACGTGCTCACTGTTATGTTTTGGCACAAACAAATGTGCATATGCTATCTCGCTCGCACTTGCCTATGTCTATGATTTTGATTTATGTGAATTAAAAGCAAACTTGAAATATCTTCTCTATTTATTACTCAATCGCTTTGAAACTTTCAGGGTCATTAAATTGGCTTACTTCTTATCTTCCTGTTTAATAAGAAGTGTTTTTATTAAAGATCGCGTCTGATAATCGTTTTTTGCGATTGGCAGGCGAAAGAGGCGTGGCATCTAAAATTTAAAACAAACTTGATCTGCGCCCGCTATCCAGCAACCTTCATACCAAATTTGAAGTCTCTAGCTTTTATAGTTTCTGAGATCCTTTGACTCAAACAGACGGACGGACAGACGGACAGACAGACGGACATGGCTCAATCGACTCGGCTATTGATGCTGATCAAGAATATATATACTTTATAGGGTCGGAGATGCTTCCTTCTGCCTGTTACATACATTGCACAAAACCATTATACCCTTTTGACCATTTTCAATGGGCACGGGTATAAAAAGTGAGTCTCTTTCAATTGAATTTGCAATGTCGTTAGAAATCTTGATAAATTTATAAAGTCTGTCTTCTAGCGGTCTGTTAATTATTACCTGTTTGTTAATATTAGTAGCAAGTCTGTCTATACTATCTGTTATAAAAACTAAATCGTTATGATCGGTTACTGTAACAGTTCCATTGGTTAAGCATATCAGCATCCTGTTATTGAATTTATGATTAAATATGGGTTTTATGTATTGTACGTGCTGATTCTCTTAGTATTGTAGTGTTCTTATCCTCTTTTACTATATATTTTTGATAGCTTTGAACCTAATCTTACATTTATTTTCACAAATATCTCCTATTTCATAAGTTCGAATAGGTTTTCTTCTGATTTTCTGCTCTAGTAGGTCTTTGGTCTTTTTACTTCTCAGTTGTCTAGTCTTGCCTGTTCGTACTGTGTGGGGTCAGTGGTAACTCTTCTGCCAAAGAAAACTTATAGTGGTCTTTTCTTCGTTAGCGAATGAATTGAGTAGTTATACTCGTAGATGGCTCTATCTTGAAGTTCTTTGAAGTTCCTATGAGTTTGGTCTCTTTTCAAGCATCTCATTATATCAGAAAGGGTTGAATGAAATCGTTCAATCTGTCCGTTATCTGCACTATTATTGTGTGGTGTTTTATAAGTTTCTATTCCTAGTTGGTCTACTAGCATAAATTGTATTGATTCAGAATTTATGTATTTTTCATTATAAAATACTATAAATTTCGGTACGCTAATATAGAAATCGAAGTAATGTTCTAATATACTCTGTCGCCTTTTATTTTATGATTTGAGCTTTTGCTTACTTGGAAAATTTTGTTATTGATGTGAGTACGAGGTATCGTTCTGTCGAGTAGTTGTCGATGTGAATTATATGTCAGGGGTATTCTGGTATGGCAGTTTCTCTAATCTCTTGGTTAGGTGGATGACGGTCGTATTTCTTCTTTTTGCAAGTCTTGCACTGTTTGACTACGTTTGCGATTATCTGTTTCATTTTCGAAAAGTAAAATTCTTCGGATAACTGGATTTTATTTTATAAAGCACTTCGGTGAGCCGTATTGTGCGTTTTGAGGATCTGTTCCTCTTGGTGTGTTGCGTTGGTCAGGTATTTTATTAGTGTCTGGGTGAAACGAACTTTGAAATTTGTAAAACGACTTGGATAAAATTGATGGATTTTTCACATTATATCTTCGGTCGTGTAGATACCGTTGATTATCGAGGGATTGAGATATTGGCTTAGGTCGGATAACATTTCGTTCAGATTGTACTGCTGTCTGTAAATGTCGTGTCTGTGAAAAGTTGGGAATGGTATGCTAAACTTGTAGTCGGTCAAATCTGCTGCTTTTGTAGCAGAAATAGGGACTTATAGATTAATTATATGTAATGATCGCCTATTTGCATCTCGCTGATATACGTACACAGCAGCTCGATGCAAATATATATAGAGAGCACTGTAAATATATAACATAAGCTGTAAATAACATAACATACAAATGTAACATACTCTGTAAATAAACAAAGGAATAAGATAGGCTTAACATAGTTTAAAAAAGCATTCAGTATTTGACGATTGAACGAGCGGTTGTTCACATATATATATATATATATATATATATATATATATATAATATACCGTCTACAAATTTCAGAAGTGGGATTAATATCCAAAGTGCCTAGAGAAAAAAAAAATAAAAAACCCACCCGAATTCATTCTGAACAAGCAATTAATTAAACAATAATGGATGATTTGATCGGTGCATACGGTTACTCATCTACGCAATTGCGAAATTGGCTAGACGTTCTTGGCTTGCCAAAGAATAGTAATAAAGCTACCAAAGCTGAAATTAAGCGCACCAAGAGTACAAGCGAAAACGATACGTCTGGCGCCAAAGCTGTCGCGTAGTTGGAAAAAAATATGTCAGACGACGCCGAAAAAGCAACGGACGAAAAGGCGACGATCGAAAACGCAGAAGACGAAGTAAAAACGGAGAACGAAAGAGACAGCAACATCGAGAAGCTAAAACTGCAGTTGGAAATGATGAAATTGAAAAAACAAGCTGCTGAAAGGCGAGAAAGACAAAACGAAGGAAGAGCGCGAAAATGGAAGTGGTGAAAACGAAATAGACAGCGTTATGTTGCTAAGCATGCTGCGAGAAATGTTGCCAACATACCACGGCAAAACAACAGGCAGCAACAAAGACGTCACTATGTGGATTTCGCAACTCAGAGCGGTGGCAAATGTTTACAACTCAAAGGATAAAATGTTGCGAATGTTGATAATGGCAAAACTAAAAGTGGCTACTTTCAGAGAGTATACACATGGTTAAGCCGATTGAAGGTCTGCTGGATGCAGAACCTTCCGTTCAAAAGAAAGTAAACTTGCACTTCGACGAAAATTTGAAGCCTGAATGTGGAAGTACAATGAAGATTTTGCAGTGTACTTCGATGACAAGTTGCTGTTAGCAACACACATAAACATCCAAAACGACGAGTTGGTGGATGGCATAATCGAGGGAATTCCAGATGAAAACTTGCGTAGGCAGATGCAGTGTTTTGTAGTTTCCTATCATCTACTTCAAACTATGGGAAAAGTTACGTTATCCAAGAAATTCAGGAAAACGGATGGAGAAGAGAAACCTGGCAAGACGGTTACAACAGGACGTTGCTTTAACTGTAAGTTACTAGGTCATTTCGCAGCAGATTGCCGAAAATCAAAACGTAAGTGGGGAGCCTGTTTTGCGTGTGGCAGCAATGAGCATCGCGTTGCTGAGTGCAGTGAGAAGAAGGCGAATAACGAATATGTAAGGAATTTTGATATCTTTGTTAAGAACAATTTTAATTTGCCTCATTTACTCAATTTAGAATGCCTCATCGATTCAGGCAGCCCAATAAGTTTCATTAAAATATCTTGCCTTAAAAATAGAGTTAGTAATTTTGGAAAATATAAAATGAATTTAAATTCTGGTAAAGATGAAAACTACCCGCATTTTGGTTTAAATAAAAGTAAATTGAAAATGTTTGGAAAATTACCCAGTTTTATTATTTTGGACAACAAAGAAATAATTATGAACTATGTATTTGTACTAGCAAACGAGTCGATGGGGTATGAGCCAATATTGGGTAGAGATTTTATGGAACTTTGTAACTTTAAAATCATAAGAGAAAATGAATGTACAACAAAAGAGTTTTTGCAAAATGTTTATAGGAAGTCAAACGAGTGTTTAGCAAAAGAGTGCTCGAAAAACGATTCTGTTAATTCAAATGAGTGTCTAGCAAAATGGGGTTTGGATAATGATCGAATTAAATCAAACGAGCGTTTAGCAAATGAGTGTTTAGCAAATGAGTGTTTAGCAAATGAGTGTTCAGCAAATGAGTGTTTAGCAAATGAGTGTTCGGAAAATTATGATAGCAAGTCAAATGAGTGTTTTACAATTGTACAGCCGATAGTAGTGACCACAGGCTTAGAGAACGAGCGTTTGAAATCCGCTACAAATGATAGTATGAATAAATATGTAGACATAAAGGATAGCTTTAGTGTTTTACCCATAGAATATCCAGTTTCTAAGGAAGAGTACAATATTATCATTAAAACAAGCTACGATAAGAAGCTAGTCGATAAACTGAAATATATATTCGAGAAATTTTATGTGAAACCAAAACGACCGTACACAGCAGCTCGATGCAAATATATATAGAGAGCACTGTAAATATATAACATAAGCTGTAAATAACATAACATACAAATGTAACATACTCTGTAAATAAACAAAGGAATAAGATAGGCTTAACATAGTTTAAAAAAGCATTCAGTATTTGACGATTGAACGAGCGGTTGTTCACATATATATATATATATATATATATATATATATATATATAATATACCGTCTACAAATTTCAGAAGTGGGATTAATATCCAAAGTGCCTAGAGAAAAAAAAAATAAAAAACCCACCCGAATTCATTCTGAACAAGCAATTAATTAAACAATAATGGATGATTTGATCGGTGCATACGGTTACTCATCTACGCAATTGCGAAATTGGCTAGACGTTCTTGGCTTGCCAAAGAATAGTAATAAAGCTACCAAAGCTGAAATTAAGCGCACCAAGAGTACAAGCGAAAACGATACGTCTGGCGCCAAAGCTGTCGCGTAGTTGGAAAAAAATATGTCAGACGACGCCGAAAAAGCAACGGACGAAAAGGCGACGATCGAAAACGCAGAAGACGAAGTAAAAACGGAGAACGAAAGAGACAGCAACATCGAGAAGCTAAAACTGCAGTTGGAAATGATGAAATTGAAAAAACAAGCTGCTGAAAGGCGAGAAAGACAAAACGAAGGAAGAGCGCGAAAATGGAAGTGGTGAAAACGAAATAGACAGCGTTATGTTGCTAAGCATGCTGCGAGAAATGTTGCCAACATACCACGGCAAAACAACAGGCAGCAACAAAGACGTCACTATGTGGATTTCGCAACTCAGAGCGGTGGCAAATGTTTACAACTCAAAGGATAAAATGTTGCGAATGTTGATAATGGCAAAACTAAAAGTGGCTACTTTCAGAGAGTATACACATGGTTAAGCCGATTGAAGGTCTGCTGGATGCAGAACCTTCCGTTCAAAAGAAAGTAAACTTGCACTTCGACGAAAATTTGAAGCCTGAATGTGGAAGTACAATGAAGATTTTGCAGTGTACTTCGATGACAAGTTGCTGTTAGCAACACACATAAACATCCAAAACGACGAGTTGGTGGATGGCATAATCGAGGGAATTCCAGATGAAAACTTGCGTAGGCAGATGCAGTGTTTTGTAGTTTCCTATCATCTACTTCAAACTATGGGAAAAGTTACGTTATCCAAGAAATTCAGGAAAACGGATGGAGAAGAGAAACCTGGCAAGACGGTTACAACAGGACGTTGCTTTAACTGTAAGTTACTAGGTCATTTCGCAGCAGATTGCCGAAAATCAAAACGTAAGTGGGGAGCCTGTTTTGCGTGTGGCAGCAATGAGCATCGCGTTGCTGAGTGCAGTGAGAAGAAGGCGAATAACGAATATGTAAGGAATTTTGATATCTTTGTTAAGAACAATTTTAATTTGCCTCATTTACTCAATTTAGAATGCCTCATCGATTCAGGCAGCCCAATAAGTTTCATTAAAATATCTTGCCTTAAAAATAGAGTTAGTAATTTTGGAAAATATAAAATGAATTTAAATTCTGGTAAAGATGAAAACTACCCGCATTTTGGTTTAAATAAAAGTAAATTGAAAATGTTTGGAAAATTACCCAGTTTTATTATTTTGGACAACAAAGAAATAATTATGAACTATGTATTTGTACTAGCAAACGAGTCGATGGGGTATGAGCCAATATTGGGTAGAGATTTTATGGAACTTTGTAACTTTAAAATCATAAGAGAAAATGAATGTACAACAAAAGAGTTTTTGCAAAATGTTTATAGGAAGTCAAACGAGTGTTTAGCAAAAGAGTGCTCGAAAAACGATTCTGTTAATTCAAATGAGTGTCTAGCAAAATGGGGTTTGGATAATGATCGAATTAAATCAAACGAGCGTTTAGCAAATGAGTGTTTAGCAAATGAGTGTTTAGCAAATGAGTGTTCAGCAAATGAGTGTTTAGCAAATGAGTGTTCGGAAAATTATGATAGCAAGTCAAATGAGTGTTTTACAATTGTACAGCCGATAGTAGTGACCACAGGCTTAGAGAACGAGCGTTTGAAATCCGCTACAAATGATAGTATGAATAAATATGTAGACATAAAGGATAGCTTTAGTGTTTTACCCATAGAATATCCAGTTTCTAAGGAAGAGTACAATATTATCATTAAAACAAGCTACGATAAGAAGCTAGTCGATAAACTGAAATATATATTCGAGAAATTTTATGTGAAACCAAAACGACCTACAGAATCCGAGATTAAATGGGAAATAAAAATGAACTTTGAGCATGAAAAACCATTTTATTGTCCACCTAGAAGGTGGAAAGGTGAGAAAATGCAGGTGCAGAAATTATTAGACGAGTATTTGGAAAAGGGTTACATAAGGGAAAAGAAATCTGGCGAACTCAGAATGTGTGTTGACTACCGTACGCTTAATAAAGGAACGATAAAAGACAATTATCCGACTCCATTAATTGACGATCTTATAGACAGTTTGTCAGAGAAAAAATTATTTTCCAAATTAGATTTGAAAAACGGATTTTTCCATGTATTTTTGCATAAGGACTCCATTAAGTACAGTTCTTTTACAACCCCAATGGGACAATATAAGTGGTTAAGGATGCCTTTTGGATTACGTAATGAAACAGCAGTTTTTCAAAGATTCGTAAATAAAATATTTGCTGACATGATAAAGGAAGATAAAGTTATGATATACATGGACGATTTAATGATAGCAGCGAAGGATTGTGAAAGTCACATTAGAGTATTAGAAGAAGTTTTTAAAACAAATGCGAATTCCTACGATCAGAGATAAAATATTTAGGGTATCTAATATCTGGTAACTGAATTAAGCCGGACGAAAAAGGACTTCAAGCAATAAAAGAATTTCCGATTCCAAAGAAAACACATGAGGTACAAAGCTTCTTAGCATTATGTTCGTATTTCAGGCGGCTTGTAAAAGATTTTTCAGTAAAAGCAAAACCACTCTATGACTTATGCTGGGTTCTCACTGCCTAACAATGTGAAAACATATTTTAATATGATTTTTGATGCTTTGCAGAACACGTCAAAGTGTTCACATTGGTGACACAAAAATTGTGTTTCACACAATTGTGAAAAGCCTTGTGAAGAACCTTCGATTTGAATCAAAATGTTCACAAAAAGAACGAATTGAACAATTACCAAATTCCACAAAATGAATAAAAACAAAGTCAAGTCACTTTGCCAATTGTCATTCAGTTGAAAAGGTTGCATTTATTTGAAAATTTTATAAATATGGAACAAATGGCAAATAGTGGACGCCGTGTCACCGGACAGTGGCATTCTGAATCCATACACAAACTATTACAGCTGTGGAGGAGTCGGACTGCCTCTAGTCATGCTTGATCCAGAAGCTAAATACCGCAGAGTCACCGCAAGACGCTCGCCTGGTGAAATTGACTCGCCAAAATTTGTGCTCTTTTTTTATAAGTGGAGCAACCCAAGTTGTGAGATGGTCGCATGTTGTTCCGTCCATACGCAAAAAGTTTTCTCTCTATTTATTTATTCCCTCTTTCCCACAAGTCAAATTAATTTTGCCGACCCAGCAACTGCTCTTTGCCATCGTCATCTTCCTCTAGAAGACACAGCCCAATAACAGTCAACGCAACAAGCTCAGCTTCCCTTCGTGAATCCATTTTTTTTCCAGAAAAATCACAAAATTATTTCAAGTCCCGAAAAAAACCAAATATTATCTTCACAATGTGAAAAAAAAACAAACTTGCTCGATGTGCTTTTCACAATGGGATTGGGTTCATTTGAGCTGCTTCAACTTCAACAGCTGCTCAAATAATTTATATCAAAATTGTGACAATCTCCTTCACAAAATGTTTTTAACAGAATGTGAAAGTGGTGTTCACATTGGAGTGTCGAGTTAGAATGCTTCGAAGCATTGAAAAACAACTTGACTATACCGAATTACATTGTGATGCAAGCGCTTTAGGCTTCGGATCGATACTGATGCAAAGAAAAGCGGACGGTAAACTTCACCCAGTGTTCTACTTTTCCAAAAGAACAACAGAAACTAAGGCGAAGTATCATAGCTTCGAATTAGAAACACTGGCTATAATATACGCACTACAACGTTTTCGGATATACCTTCAAGGCATCGACTTTAAAGTTGTCACAGATTGCTCGTTGGGCATTACAGCTGCTAAACTATGATTATACATTAGAACACAGAGCTGGAGATAAAATGAAACACGTAGAATCTCTAGGTAGAAACGCACAGATAATGACGATCGACACAAATACCTTTGAAGAAAATTTAATAATTTGTCAAAACAGAGATACTGAGCTAATGAAGTTAAAAGAAATGCTACAGAATACGGAGCACAAATTTTATGAAATGAGAAATGGCGTAATATATAAAAAGAAAGATAATGAATCACTTTTGTTTTGCGTTCCCGGAGAAATGGAAAGTCATGTGTTCTATAAATATCACAACGAGCTAGGACATGTTGGTCTAGATAAAATGGTAGATTTAATTACAAAGAGTTACTGGTTTACTAATGTTAGAGCGAAAGCCAAGTTATACATAGAAAATTGGAAGGAGGAAGGATTTTTGCATAATATACCAAAAGAACAAGAACCATTTCAAGTAATACATATCGACCATTTTGGACCGGTAGACAAAAGTCGATCAAATAAACACATATTAGTGATAATAGACTCCTTTACGAAACTTTTAGACTTTATACGACAAAGACTACTAATACAGACGAGGCAATTACAGCACTCAAAGACTTTTTTCGAGCATACAGCAGACCCAGCTGTTTGATATCGGGCAGAGGAAGTTGCTTTACGTCAAAAGAATTTGAGGACTTTCTAGAACTAAATGAAGTGAAGCACATCAGAATTGCTACAGGGTCACCGCAGGCAAATGGTCAGGTAGAAAGGGTGAACAGAAGTCTAGGTCCGATGATTGCAAAACTAGTAGAGCCAGAAAAAGGATTACATTGGGATGTAGTTGTTGAAACGGTAGAGTATACGTTAAATAACACGATATAAAGAGCTATAAATAAACATCCGAGCAAGATGCTATTTGGAGTAGGACAAAAGGGAACACTGTAGGACACTCTTCAAGAAAGCTTAAAGGTATTGCAGGAAACCCAAACCAGTAGAGATTTGGAAGAAATTAGGTCAGATGCAATCACTCATCAGATAAATATATAAGATTATAATAAGCAAGTAGTAGATACAAAGCGCCAAGCGCCACATTGTTATCAAGAAAACGATCTAGTTATGGTAAAAAATGTTAACACTCACATAGGAACATCAAAGAAATTAATTCCCAAATTCAAAGGACCATATAAGATAGCAAAAGTTTTACGAAACGATAAATATGTGATAGAAGATATTGACGGGTTTCAGCAATCAAGAATTCCGTATAAGGGAGTTTGGGCAGTTGCTAACATGAAACCCTGGATAGGAAATAATACAGATGAGAACAACAAATAATTCTGTTTAAGTATGATATTATCAATAAGTAAAACAATGTATATAATTAATCTTAATTAATTTTAAAGGAGTTCCGGAGACCTCCGGTCAAGATGGCCGAATTGTAGCAGGAATAGGGACTTATAGATTAAATATATGTAATGATCGCCTATTTGCATCTCGCTGTTATACGTACACAGCAGCTCGATGCAAATATATAATGAACACTGTAAATATATAACATAACATACAAATGTAACATACTCTGTCAATAAACATAGAAATAAGATAGGCTTAACATAATTTAATAAAGCATTCCGTATTTGGCGATTGAACGAAGCGGTTGTTCACATATATATATATATAAGATACCGGCTACACTTTAATAGAGACTTATACTTGGTATACTTGGGACCATACTTTCTAATAATTCTTCGCCTGAGTTCTCGTCGCTGTGTTGCGTCGAGGCTATTGAATCGTAATCGTAGTCCTCTAAATAAGATTTCCACCGTTTAATTCTCGCATTTCCATTCAAGTTATTCAAAGAGTGAGTCAAAGGCTGGTGGTCCGTAAATAATTTAACTTTTGCTTTACCGTATAAGTAATTCTTTAGGCTTTTTAAGGCCCAAATAATGTCTAACATCTCTTTTTCGATAGCGACGTTGGATAGTGTTCTTGAGAGAAATAAAATAGGTTGGTTATCTTGCGATAAAACTTCGCCTATTGCGAAGTTGTCAAGCGAAACTTCTTTCTGAATTCTGGGTAATGGAGTATGATATCTTTACACATTTGGCTACTTTTAAGCTTAATAAATTCTTCTAGTGTTTGGTTGTTAAGCGAATTTGATTTTTTGACGACATCTTTTTGGACACACGTCCGTCCTCCCCTCTTAAAAGCAGGGTAAGGGGCATGGCATGTAAAAACGCACAGATAATGACGATCGACACAAATACCTTTGAAGAAAATTTAATAATTTGTCAAAACAGAGATGCTGAGCTAATGAAGTTAAAAGAAATGCTACAGAAAACGGAATACAAATTTCATAAAATGAGAAATGGCGTAATATATAAGAAGAAAGATAATGAATCACTTTTGTTTTGCGTTCACGGAGAAATGGAAAGTCATGTGTTGTATAAATATCACAACGAGTTAGGACATGTTGGTCTAGATAAAATGGTAGATTTAATTACAAAGAGTTACTGGTTTACTAATATTAGAGCGAAAGCCAAGTTATACATAGAAAATTGTTTCAAATGTATTTCATACTCAGCAAAGCACGGAAAGGAGGAAGGATTTTTGCATAATATACTAAAAGAAGAAGAACCATTTCAAGCAATACATATCGACCATTTTGGACCGGTAGACAAAAGTCGATCAAATAAATACATATTAGTGATAATAGACGCCTTTACGAAATTTGTTAGACTTTATACGACAAAGACTTCTAATACAAACGAGGCAATTACAGCACTCAAAGACTATTTTCGAGCATACAGCAGACCCAGGTGTTTGCTATCGGACATAGGAAGATGCTTTACGTTAAAAGAACTGAAGGATTTTCTAGAACTAAATGATGTGAAGCACATCAAAATTGCTACAGGGTCACCGCAGGCAAATGGTCAGGTAGAAAGGGTGAACAGAACTCTAGGTCCGATGATTGCGAAACTAGTAGAGCCAGAAAAAGGATTACATTGGGATGTAGTTGCTGAAACGGTAGAGTATACGTTAAATAACACGATACAAGGAGCTATAAATCATCATCCGAGAAAGATGATATTTGGAGTAAGACAAAAGGGAACACTGTAGGACACTGTTCAAGAAAGCTTAAAGGTATTACAAGAAACTCAAACCACTAGAGATTTGGAAAAGCAATCACTCATCAGAGAAAGATACAAGATTACAATAAGCAAACAGTAGATGCAAAGGGCCAAGCGCCATATTGTTATCAAGAAAACGATCTAGTTATGGAAAAAAAGTTTGTCACTCACATAGGAACATCAAAGAAATTAATTCCCAAATTCAAAGGACCATATAAGATAGCAAAAGTTTTACGAAACGATAGATATGTGATAGATGTTGACGGGTTTCAGCAATCAATTCCGTATAAGGGAGTTTGGGCAGTTGCTAACATGAAACCCTGGATAGGAAATAATACAGATGAGAACAACAAATAATTCTGTTTAAGTATGATATTATCAATAAGTAAAACAATGTATATAATTAATCTTAATTAATTTTAAAGGAGTTCCGGAGACCTCCGGTCAAGATGGCCGAATTGTAGCAGGAATAGGGACTTATAGATTAAATATATGTAATGATCGCCTATTTGCATCTCGCTGTTATACGTACACAGCAGCTCGATGCAAATATATAATGAACACTGTAAATATATAACATAAGCTGTAAATAACATAACATACAAATGTAACATACTCTGTCAACAAACATAGAAATAAGATAGGCTTAACATAATTTAATAAAGCATTCCGTATTTGGCGATTGAACGAAGCGGTTGTTCACATATATATAAGTTAACACCCTGCATGTCAAAGGCACAACAACAATGAGATTGAGTGCAGCCAAACTACAACAACAATATGGCTTACGACACTCAACACCAACAATATGGCCGACGACAATAACAACAGCCACATAAGTGGCCATACCATAATAATCAACAACATAGCAATAAAACTCAACAACAACAACATAAGCGGCCATACCCTAAACGACAACATATGCAGTTTCCAAATCACGCAGACACAAGTTGCGCAAGAAGCCACGAGCGCTGACCAAACGTTATCAGCGGTTCACCGTGGGAAGAGAGACGAAGCCACGTGCGCTGAGTGCGCACTCTACAGGCCAGCGACCTTGGGACCAACGGATGCAAGACGACACCCAACCAAGTCCAAGTGCCCACGAACGCAGCTCCAACAACAGCAGCGGTAACAGCGGCCAATGGCAGACAAGAAAAACAGCAGCGGTATTGACAGCAACGTCAGCATAAGCAGCGACGCCAGCAGAGCGTAGGTTAAGTGGTTAATTATAAGACATAATTGTTTTAGTTCTAATCCAACCTTTAATAAAGATAAATGTATTTTTTTTAAATAAAAACAATACGATTTCTTAATTGGCGCCCGAGCAGGGACCGTGGAAAAAAATTCTAAGTTGAAGTTCACGTGCCGAAAAATAAAGTTCCTACAAAGTAGCTACTGTTCGCGAAAAAGTGCTTGCAAAAATCAGCTACGAACGCGAACGCGGTAAAGTGCCGAATAATCGAACTTACCGACAAAAATACCTGCAAGACAGCTATACAGTGCGGAAGTGAACGGTTAAATCGACCAAGTGAACCAACCTGTTTTTTTTCACGGTTCTAAGAACAAAACTTAATTGCTGATACCTTATAGTGTCCGTCCGTAGGGTACCGCGAAGATTTGTGTAAGCTGCAGGATCCTGAGTAACGATACTCCATCGAGGGAATCAGACGAAAAGGAAGCATCCGAGCTACCGTCGCGGGAATCACCAATGATAATATTAGTACTGTAAGCATATCTATTAAGTGAAAATTTACCAAGTTATAAGAAACAACGAAAAAAAAAAGAAATTATCCCTACAAACTAAGAGTTGAGGCACGCAATTGCCAGAAAACAAAATTTAAAAGAACTCAAGAAAACTAAAAAAATTTAATCAGTCTTTATCTTTTTTAATAAAAAATAAAAAGTGAATAAAATAAAATAAATAAAACATAAGAAACTATAATAAAAAAAAAATGAAAATTAATATTTCGAAAATAAAGTAAATACAAAGTTCAAAACAAAAGTAGGCTAACAAAAGAAACAAATCGAATCAATATTCTATTAACAACTCAATTCTTTTCTGCTCTGTTGACAAATCACAATCAAAATTTCCTCTCCCAAATCACAGTCCCCAAATTTTTCGCAAGCTATCTCAGAGCTAGGCGAAGCATTTGCAAATCTAAACATGCCGGATGAATATATAAAAAAATCCGATACTCCAACTACATCTGGGAATGCTCTTGTCCAATCCTCTATTAAAAATACAGTAGAAAGGTATCTCAGAAAGATACTTCGGGAAAGAGGGGACGAGTTATTACAGTCAAACGCTGATTCTAGAATCTTGACAGATCAGACTATAGATCCAGAACATGTAGGAAGGATTAACGAGCTAGACAGACTTCCGGACGTAGTGAGAATCCTAAAGGAGTTTTCCGGCAACAGAGCCGAATTCACTTCATGGCGTAAGAGCGTAGACAGGGTGTTTGAAGTTTACTCTGCCGAAAGAGGAACCCCAAAGCACTACGGGATCTTGTTGGTGGTAGCAAGATAATAGGGGAAGCTGATGCTGTATTAGAAGCATACAATACCCCTCTCAATTGGCAAACGATAGCGCAGTGTCTTACGGATCACTTAGCAGACCGCAGAGATCTTAAGACATTGGAATACCAATTGTACACTCTTAGTCAACGCGGCAAATCGATTGACGAGTTTTATCAGACAGTTTATTATCATCTGTCCCTGATACTGAATCAAATAAACAACCATGATTCCTCTTCAGAAACATTAAAGGCCATTACGAAGATTTACAGGGACAAAGCCCTGGATACTTTTATAAGAGGCCTCAATGGAGATTTGCCAAGATTGTTAGCTATCAAAGAGCCAATCGATCTAAAACACGCTCTCCACTTGTGTCGACTAATCGAAAATCAATCCATTAGAAATGCCGTGAATCCCAACAAAATGCCTTTTGTACCACCCAGGAATAATCAACAACCCCAGAGATTCCATAACCAACATTTATATCGACCTAACGTTCCTCAAGTCGTAAATAGAAACAACTTTAATCCAAATTTGTATCACCTGCCAAAACCCAATTTTACTTCGCAACCTACTAGCTTCGCTCCAAGACAGACATACCAAAAACCACAGCAGTTCTTTAACACGCCACCAAGGCCATCAGCTCCTAAACCACATTCGACTCCACAACCGATGGAGATCGACTCGCCTATCAGGACTAGAAATATCAATTACATGAACAGACCGGACAACAATCAGTTTGTAGGGAAAAGACCGTTATCATCAAGGGCAGACCAGATTCCCAACAAATTCCAACGACAATTTCACATTAATACCGGAGAAACATTAGGACAGGTCACGGACAACCAATCCTATAGTGAAGCTAGCGCTTATGCCGAGGCATACGCTAACGCCTACACCGACGCTTATGCACAATATATGGACGAACAGAATAATCTCGCGGAAATGGAAGAGCAAGACATTCTCGAACTCCCATACGAAACCAACACCATACCGAACGATGACACCCCAATTGAGACAGCAGACATGTCTGAACTCAATTTTTTAGCGTGAATCGTTCCTCGTTACCCTACTTCCAATGCAGAACGAGGGACGGCAAAGTACTAAATTTTCTAAACGACACTGGATCTAACCAGAACTACATACAGCCTTCACTTGTAGAGACTCCCAAAGTAAACAAGGAAAATTTTTATGTTAACTCAATTGGCGGAAAAATAACAATTACCCACCACGTCTTCTTAAATTTATTCAGCCTTCACGACACCCCAATCATATTCTTCATATTACCCACTCTCAAAACATTTCATGGTATCTTGGGTAATGACACCATGAAACAGCTTAATGTAATAATTGATGTCAAAAATGACATCCTCATAGTAAATGGCAACAGTAGATTTCGAATCAAACAATTGCCCGCACAGGCAATCAACAATATAAAAGTACGAGCCGAACACATGTCCGATAGTCAAAAGAGAACAATAGACACTCTAACAAACAACTTTAAAAATCTCTTCGCAGACGCCTTTTCCAGAAACCCAATTGTCGAGCTAAATAGTACCGAGACCACAGTAATGAGCGACGAAAGTTCGTCACATAATTTGATACCTTCGATGGAGGTACCCATTAACGTCTTCACAAACCAACTTTTTATACTAACAGGAGAAAAATCCAACAACCGATTCGAAATACCATTCACGACATACCATAGGCATATAGTTACTCGACCAAGCTATACAGAAAACGACTTAATTTAAATTTTCAAAGAAAGACTCGATCCAAGACTAGTTAATGGTCTGTGCACCCCGGAACACATCATGGGACGAATTCAAGAATTCTACCCAGGTAATTTTTCATCGTACAAAATAAGATATACCCAAAGACAAGTAGAGGACATTACCGACATAAACAAACAAAGCGAAATAATAACTCAAGAACACAGAAGAGCACATAGGAACGCCTCAGAGAATAAAGCCCAAATTTTAGAAAAATATTTTTTTCCACAACTACACAAAAAAGTGAAAGAAATCGCAAAAGCATGCTTAACATGCAAAGAATCCAAGTACGACAGACACCCCCCAAACTCCGAAATTCAACCAACACCGATTCCCCAATCTCCGGGCGAAATCGTACATATCGACATTTACAGTACCGAAAAACACACCATACTAACAAGCATTGACAAGTTTTCAAAGTATGTCCAAGTACAAATCTTAAAATCTAGAGCCGCAGCAGATATAAAAATCCCACTGAGAGAAATCCTAATTGCATTTGGTATCCCAAAAATAGTAGTCATCGATAACGAAAGAGCTTTGAACTCAGCTTCAATTAAATTTATCATACAAGACCAACTAGGCATACAAGTTTACACGACACCACCTTATAGCTCAACTAGCAATAAACAGATCGAAAGATTCCACTCTACCCTATCGGAAATAATGACATGTCTTAGAAAAGACAACGGGGAAATGGAATTTACCGATATCCTTTTTAAAGCAGTTCAAGAATATAACTCGTCCATTCACTCTGTGGTAGGAAAAAAGCCGAGAGATATAATGTTCGGAACAACAGTCCATAATAACCCAGAAAAATCAGAAGAAAATAGTCGAACAAATTACGGGAAAAAAAAAACCGACCTAGAATACCACAATAAGGAAAAGAACGAAATAAAGAATTATGAGCAAGGGGAAATAGTTTACGTTAAAGTCGACAAAAGACTGGGTTCGAAAATTACACCTCGCTATTAAAAAGAAATAGTAGCAGAAAATAGGAACTCAACTATCTAAACACAATCTGGGAAAATAGTACACAAGAATAACATTAGAACTTAATTTACAGGCTTTTCTTACCAACATGCTTGGGGATAACGACAGTTCTCGACTATTCGAACTCATAAGTTATCTCAATCGACACCGGACTAGCAGCCAAACAAAACGGCACCTTCAAAATAATCCACCTATTTGACCTGGAAAATTATGCTTTTATCTATTCATCATTGGAAAATTCATTACAATCCATCAACCTATCCCATCCTCTATACCCATACCTTTCCTTCGAGATGTCACAAATCAAAACTGACTTGAAAAGACTCAAACCGGCAACTAAAAACAAAAGGGCAATTGAAGCTATAGGTACAGCGTGGAAATGGTTAGCAGGAACTCCAGACCACCATGACCACGAAGTAATAACAAATAAAATAAACGAACAATTAGAAAATAATAATAGACAAGTAGTTATAAATCGACTAATTAACGAAAAAATCAACCAACTAACAAATGTAACCAACGCTATCTTAAAAGTAGCATTAAGCTCCGAAGAAATTATTAATCAAAAAGTAAATATTCTAAAATATAAAATACAATTGGTAAAAGAAGAGACAACCAATGGGCAAAATCAAACACCATAAATTCATTCATATTATCAGCAATACAAACTGACATTGTGGAAAAAATTTTCAAAAAAAGAGAACAATTTATTTTTTAACATAGAAGAACTTTTAGAATTTGCCGAAGTAAAACTAGCCACAAATGGTAAAGATTTTATTTACATAATTAGTTTGCCAACAATTAGCCCCGATAACTGCAGAACACTTAAAGTTAAAGCCGTAAAGAAGGCCCAAATTATAAATGACATAAAATACGAGAATCTGTTAGAATGTAAGAATGAGTTATATGCCATAAAAGAAAATTGCGAAAACCATAATCACAGGACAATATGTAATATAAATAAACTATTAGACTTATGTAATAACACTTGCCTACACGCACTGCTAAACCTAAAGAAACCAGAATGCACCGTAATAAATAACCAGCACGTTCCGGAATTTGAAGAGATACTACCAGGTACACTTATGCTGAATGGATTCAACGGTTTCGTCACACTAGACGAAGAAAAGCTGCAGCTACAGGGAACATTTATAATACAATACCGAAATGCCACAGTCAAAATTGGAGATAGGATCTACAAGACAGAGGCGATCCGACCCGCGGAGCCAGAGCCACCCCTGTTCCAGTTAGCAGTGGAAACGACTAAATTGGACGAAGTTCTTTCGCTACAGATGATCAACGAATTAAATATAAACAACACCAAGACACTGGAGAAACTCGGAGCCAAAGAAATCACACAGGCCACTCTCAGCTACACGTCGCTTAGCATCCTATTGATACTAATAATAGGGTTAGATATTGAGCTCATCAAAAGAATCAGGGAGGCAACTGCCGAGAAGAAAAGAGCAAGCGACGACAACACGCCAAGCAACAAGACTCCAGTAGGGATCTACGTAGCGACCGAGGACGATCGCACTTAAAGGGGGAAGAGTTAACACCCTGCATGTCAAAGGCACAACAACAATGAGATTGAGTGCAGCCAAACTACAACAACAATATGGCTTACGACACTCAACACCAACAATATGGCCGATGACAATAACAACAGCCATACCATAATAATCAACAACATAGCAATAAAACTCAACAACAACAACATAAGCGGCCATACCCTAAACGACAACATATGCAGTTTCCAAATCACGCAGACACAAGTTGCGCAAGAAGCCACGAGCGCTGACCAAACGTTATCAGCGGTTCACCGTGGGAAGAGAGACGAAGCCACGTGCGCTGAGTGCGCACTCTACAGGCCAGCGACCGTGGGACCAACGGATGCAAGACGACACCCAACCAAGTCCAAGTGCCCACGAACGCATCTCCAACAACAGCAGCGGTAACAGCGGCCAATGGCAGACAAGAAAAACAGCAGCGGTATTGACAGCAACGGCAGCATAAGCAGGGACGCTAGCAGAGCGTAGGTTAAGTGGTTAATTATAAGACATAATTGTTTCTGTTCTAATCCAACCTTTAATAAAGATAAATGTATCTTTTTTAAATAAAAACAATACGATTTCTTAATTTATATAAATAAGATACCGGCTACACTTTAATAGAGACTTATACTTGGTAAACTTGGGACCATACTTTCTAATAATTCTTCGCCTGAGTTCTCGTCGCTGTGTTGCGTCGAGGCTATTGGATCGTAATCGTAGTCCTCTAAATAAGATTTCCACCGTTTAATTCTCGCATTTCCATTCAAGTTATTCAAAGAGTGATTCAAAGGCTGGTGGTCAGTAAATAATTTAACTTTTGCTTTACCGTATAAGTAATTCTTTAGGCTTTTTAAGGCCCAAATAATGGCTAACATCTCTTTTTCGATAGCGACGTTGGATAGTGTTCTTGAGAGAAATAAAATAGGTTGGTTATCTTGCGATAAAACTGCGCCTATTGCGAAGTTGTCAAGCGAAACTTCTTTCTGAATTCTGGGTAATGGAGTATGATATCTTTACACATTTGGCTACTTTTAAGCTTCATAAATTCTTCTAGTGTTTGGTTGTTAAGCGAAATTGATTTTTTACGACATCTTTTTGGACACACGTCCGTCTTCCCCTCTTAAAAGCAGGGTAAGGGGCATGGCAAGCTTAGCATAATTTTCAATGAATCTGCTGTCGTACGCGGAGAGTCCCAAAAATGATCTTAATTCCTTTAGAGTCTTCGGAAGAGGATACTGAGCCATAGCTGCAACTTTGTCTGGATAAGCTTTGATGCCCTTGTCGGATACAACAAAACCAAGAAATTCGACTTTCTTGTTCAAGAACTAGCATTTGTCCAATTGACAATTCATATTGGCTTTTTACAAATATCAAAAAGTTATGTCCAGATTTTAAAGTATGATTCGTCATCTTTACTGAATATGATGATGTCATCGATGTAGATGAAACATATTTTACTAATATTTTCATGAAGTATGTCGTCTGGTGCGCTCTGGAAAATTGCTGGAGCGTTCTTTAGTATAAATGAGAGTCAAGTAAACTCATATTTTCCGTAATTCACAGAGAAGGCGGTTTTCTCTATGTCGGACGTTTTCAGTGGAGGTTGGTGGAATCCACTCTTAAGATCTAATACGGAAAAGACTTTGTTGTCACCTAATGTAGCGAGTAGCTCGTTCATTTCTGGTATTGGGTATTTATCGGCTATGGTAACCAAGTTTAATTTCCTGTAATCTATGACCATACGATATTTTTTGTTCTGCTGAGGCATCTGCTATTTTGGGTACTGTTCATACAGGGGAGTTGAATGGAGACCTTGATGGTCTGATTATACCGTCATTTAGGAGTTCAGAGACCTGCTTATTTACCTCATCTTTCAAGCTCATTGGATACTGATAGAATTTTGAGTATACTGCTGTGTCTGAAGAAGTACGTATTTCTGCCTTCACTTCGGTTGAGTCGGTCAGTTTCTGGATTGGCTGTGAAAATATAATAAGTTTGAGTATATTTGAAGAAGTCTCTTATTGCTTACTGCCTCAAATATCTTTTTTTTTATGGGTTTGTGAATTTTGTTTTTGATTGACATTATTTTCTTGTTGACTTTAATTTCAGCAGTTAGTTCTTTCAAGCTGTCATTGCCCAGAATGGCATCAAATGACTTTTAAGCAAAAAAAACTTGACGTTTATGTCGAGGTGGTTAAAGAGGTTGGCTTTTTGTTGGGGAGTAACACGAACACTGCGATAAAGTTTCAGATCAAGTATAGGATTAGTAACAAACTTGGGTTTAATATAGCTTGTAAATTGATCCTGTATCAAATAATATTTTTAAAATTTTACCATTGCCCAGTTTGCATTCAAAGTATGGAAGCAAGGAATGCTCTATTCTTAAAAATTCATTGCAGAGTTTGCGTACTGTTCGGTTTCACCGTAGACGTATCTGTCAACCTATTCGTACAAAGTCTCGTCTTAGGTCTCATCTTCTTGGTATGCAATTGCTTGCCCGTATTCTGCCATAGTTGCTTACGTCTCGGAATATTGCGTTTCATTTGGTTCATTGTCGTCAGTTTGCATGTTAAAATTTCATTATCTTTTACGTGCGTCTGGCATTGGGCCTGGGGGTCTTTCCCCTGTTTTAAATTGTGGCCTATTCTTATAGTTGACAATTTTTGCTAATGCTTTGGTGTGCGACCATGGGTTCTGGTCTTGGTAAGGGTTTTGGCGTTATTGGCCTGGGTTGTATGAACTGTTGCCGTCGGTATTGGTTTGGGTCATATTGGCGCGGCACACAATGGGGCCACTGCTCATTTTGCTTTGAAAAAATCATATCTTTTGAACCAATGAAGATATTTAAAAATTTAAAAACCTTCGACTGCAAATGACTGTTTACAACAATTAAATTTTAGTATAATCAATTTTAGGCTGATCAGTAGGCTATTTAAATGTAATTCAATGTTAAGCATTTGGCAACTCTAAGCAGAAGAGAAGTGCAGTTCTAGGTGCACCACAAGCAATTAATAAACATACTTCAAAATTGTTTTGAAATTAAACAACACTGTGTCAGTGAAAGTACAGACAATAAACTCTACAGAGAACATTTAACCAAATGAATTAATAAGTAATAACCAGCAATTTGTGCGTTTTTCTGTTTGTTTGATTACACAAAAACAAACAATGTGAAACAAAATACTAAAACACTCAATAAACGTCAAACCGAAAACTCACTCAAACTTTTTTACTCAAGAAAACTAAAATCAACATAAATATGGCACCTTCAACTAAGCGCCAACTGGAGAATACTGCGCTTGATATCAAAGGAGGATGAGTCTCCGATGCAACCAAAGTTTTGCTAAGCAAGCGGACCTCATCTCCTCTAGCATCCGTTCTGCTGAGGAACGCATTCTTGGCCAGCTAAACGACCGCATTGGGCAAATGGCTGGAGACGTGAAACAGCTGAGGCTTCTGGTGCAGCAGCTGGAGGTACAGTTGGAAGCAATTTCAGCTCTTGAAGTCAAGATGAGTGATTTGCAGACAAGACTTCAACTCAAGGAGGAGGCTGGAACTCCACTTGAAATTGAAGTGAAACTGATGGCCAAGGTAAAGCACAGTTTGCTGCTCAATCTACCGAAAGCATAGCAGCTGATTTAAGAGTACACTGCATGCCCTTCTCTGAGAGCAAAAACTTGAGAACATTGTATAATGCCCTTTGTTTCTCACTGAACTCAACTCCGCCACCGAAAATAAAATTATTTACTGCGTCAAGCCACGAAGATCGAGTGGCAGCATCGTTGATCCGATAATTATCGTAAAATTGGACAGTGTCCGAGAAGACTAAAGTAATCAGTAAACAAGCCGCCGGGAGTGCAATTGACGGGTAGGAGAACCATGACAAGCATGTTGTTAGGGTGCATATATCGACCAAATCGTACATTTGACTTCTGAGACATTATTGACTACATTTCAAGTTTATCAAATACATATTCGGTCGTTATAATTATGGGCGATCTTCATAGCAACATGCTCGTTGAGCGCCACTTATGCGGGAAAATACAGTCGCTTGGTCTTAATTTAGTCAACTCAACTCAACTCAGGACTACAAGCACGTTGATTGACGTGATTTTTGTTAGTGACTCAAAAAAGATTGTGCTTTCCGACCAGATTTCGGTACCAGTCTTCTCAAATATGACTTTAATTCAATTTATGACGATATATCCTTTTAAAAATATTGACGTTATAACTCTATATAAAGAAATAGATCTGTGTGACTGGACTCCTATATACTCGTCGTCTGGTATTGATGGCCATCTAAATCATTTTTGCCAAAATATATACAAATTGCATACTTACTTTGTTCCATTAAAACGCAAACTAATTAAAGAAAATCATAAGCCTTGGTTTAACTAAAAAATTACAAATAAAATTTTACAACGAGACTCAGCATATAAGAAATGGAAAAGAGAGGAGAATGAGCAACGAAAAGGGATCAAAAAGAGAACGCGCAAGCATTTTCGGCGCGCCCCGTGGGACAAAGAGGTAGAGGGCGGTGCAATAATGCAACGATAGAGAAACGCCGCGATTTCAAATGTTATAGATGTGGCCAACCAGGGCATTTTGCTGCGAAATGTACAACAAAAGAGGAGAATGAAAATTATGTCAAAGCAGGACGCGGGAAGAATGGAGCGAAAAGCCAAAGTGCGAAGTCCGTTGGAAAAGCAGTTGCTAATGGATGCTCTGTTGGATTTTTCCCAGAAGTTGAAAAGATTCACGACAATAGGAATATCATGATATTAAAGACCAAGAAGGTCAGCGGGTTGATTCTGTGTGAGACAATAAGTAAAGAGAAGTTGTGTTTTTCTAAAGCTTCTGATGATATCATAAAATGGCACGAGATATGGCCAATTAAATGTGCAGAGTTTGCGTGAACTAAGAAGCCAGGATATGGTGCGTGGTTTGACATCAAGTTTTATATCAGAAAACCTGGATTGCAGAAGTTGCATGATGAACAAATGTCACGTAAAGCCATTTGAGAATTCGCAAACAATAGCTGATAAACTGCTGGAACTGATGCACAGTGACGTGTGTGGGCCTATAAGCAAAGTATCGAATGGTGGTGCGAGAAATTTTCTAACGACTAGAGATGACAAAAGCCGATATATTCATGTTTACTTTATGAAGCATGAGACGGAGGCATCCAGGATATTTAAAGAGCACGCTATAATGAAAGACTTGAAAGTAAAGGTCATAAGAAGCGATAATGGTACTGAATATGTCAACAAAGAGTTTGACGATTACCTGAAGTCTGGTGGTATTAAAAGACAGCTCACGGTACCTTACACTCCAGAACAGAACGGAGTTGCTAAACGCTGCAATCGCACATTAGTTGAAATGGCAATAGCCATGCTAAACAGTGCTGCGTTAAAAGAGAGTTTCTGGGCGGAGGCAGTCGATTGTGCTGCATACCTACGAAACAGATCGCCAACGAAGGCAGTGGATGGTAAAACACTATATGAGATGTTTACTGGACATAAGCCAGTTGTAAAGCATTTGAGGGCGTTCGCATGCGTAGCCATTGCACTGGAAAAGGGTCCAAGGAAGAAATTCCAGGTGAAAGGTTAAGACTATACGATGGTCGGATACTCGGAGTCTTCGAAAACATCGTTTATTCGATAAGACAACAGGTGACGTAAAGATCAGCAGAGATGTTTATTTCATTGAGAACTGTGCGTCTATTTTCAAAAAAAATGTCAATAACCTTGGATGATACTGAGTTTGAATATCAGAGCAACTTGGCTGAAAGCAACGATGATGAGAAGGACGCTGACGATAATGAGGAGGAGGACCATAATAAAAACATAAAAAATGTAGCAGAAAAGAGAGGACCAGGCAGACCAAAGATTATCAGAATGGGCTTACGAGGACGGTTAACTAAACAAAACAATGTTCTGAATGTGATGTTAATCAATAACATTGAAGTTTCTGTAACAGTGCAGCAAGCTCAAGCAAGTTCACAAGCAGATCAATGGAAAACGGCAATGCAAGACGAATACGACGAGTTGATTTCCAACGGAACATGGGAACTGGTTAAGTTATCAACTGGTCTGAAACCCATTGGCTGCAAATGGGTATTTGCCCTTAAAATGAATCCAGCTGGAAAAGTTGAGCGTTACAAAGCGTGTTTGGTTGCGAAAGGCTTCAGTCAGAGGTATAGCATAGACTACGAAGAGACCAACTCACCTGTAGTGCGTTATGCTACAATTCGGATGATCGGATTCCAGAGCCAGGGCAGCAGAATATGAACTATATGTTCATCAACTTGATGTGTCGACGGCGTACCTGAAAGGAGATCTCAATGAAGACATCTATGTATATGCGGCAGCCAGAGCTATACGACGACAAGTCTGAATATGTGCTGAAGCTACAGAAATCATTGAACGGCCTGAAGCAAGCTGGCCGAGTTTGGAACGAAAAAGTAGATGGTGTCTTAACAAAGATGCGCAACAAAGCATGCGAGAGCGAACCATGCCTATACACGAAAAGTTCCAAGGCTGACTTGCTGCTAGCATGTTCAAACAAGGGTGAGATTTTAGCTACTAAAAGAGCTATCTCTTCTGAATTTCAAGTGGTCGATAAAGGTTCTTTAACAAACTTTCTGGGCCTGAAAATCCAACGAGAAGGCGATACTGGTGCGATACGTTTATGCCAAAGGAAGCATGTTATGAGAATGCTTCAACTGCCGCACAGCTTCAACGCCATTGGAAGCTAACTTCCAAGTTAGTTGAAAGAAACAACCAAACGTTGAGGTTCTTTTCTATACCACTCGCCAACAGTAATGTGTTGTGAAGTCCTCGATTCTGTTTTTAAAATTAAGTCTAATGCTGTCGGATTGGATGACATGAACCCAAAATTTATTAAAATAATTCTTCCAAAAACTGTAAGCCATATTACGCATATCTGCAACACAGCATTTATGACTTCAAGTTATCCAGATCTTTGGAAGTTAGCAAAGATTATTCCCTTGGCTAAACCAAAAAATGAGTACAGGCCAATATCCATTTTGCCATTTTTATCAAAGATGTTTGAGCACTTGATGGCCGTACAGATTAAGAAATATCTTTGCACAAACTCTTTGTTAATCAATGAGCTGTCTGGTTTTCGGTAAAAGAGAGGTTGTACGACAGCAATACCAAAAGTTACTGAAGATATTCGGAGAGCAGTTGACAAAAGCAATGTGACTTTCTTGACGCTTTTAGATTCCAGTAAAGCGTTTGACTCGGTAAACCACGAAGTTCTATGCACCAAGATAAATAAATTTTTTTAAATTCTCAAATACCGCCTTAAGCCTAATTTTTATCATATTTAAGAGGCAGAAGTCAAACTGATTTTTATAATAATGAAATATCTTCACTTTTGCCCTTGTGCCGTGGAGACCTCAAGGGTCAGTCCTTGGTCCGCTTCTCTTTTCGTTACATGTTAATGACCTCCCTGCTGTGTTATTGTATTCCACTGTTCATTTATATGCAAATGATTTCCAATTGTATGTAAGTTGTCCTCGTGATAAAGTATTAGAGTGTTTTTGTAACAGTGAAATGTCAAATGTTACTAAATGGGCTAGTTGCAATGGGCTGACGCTTAATCCGTCTAAGTGTAAATGTATTGTTATTTAAAAAACATCTATTTGCAGACATAGACATTTTTTTAGAACATTAATTGAAAAAACTTATCTAACGCCTGTGTTTTGCTATGGAATAGAAATTTTTGGAAGCTGCGATGCTGCATTGCAGTAAAAACTAAATGTAGCTCATAATAGCATTGCAAGATATGTTTTTAATCTAAGTAGAAGGTATCACATTTCAAATTTTGCCCGTCGTGGCGTTAGCGATAATCAGAATTCGCGGGGTCCAGAGTGAGAGTGAGCATATCTTTTAAAATTTTTTGCATTAGCAGACTTTGTGGACATTGGTCGCGGGTTCGACTCGCTTCCTCAAATGCTTTACTCAATGGTATATTCGTCTTTCCTTAAATGAATTTAAAATTTTGTGATGTTTTATTAAATCATTTATAATTTCTGTAATGTAAATATTTCATCAATGTATTTAGGCGAAAATTATATTTAGTACATAATTATATTAAATATTTGTAGCGATTTATTTTATTTTAAGATGTGTTTACTTATCCATAGTAAGTACGGGGTCTCCGACAGTCGAATATGCTCGACTATAGCACCACGAGCGCAGGGAGCAGGGGTCGGAACCCCCTAGTTGTTTCTTAAGATATCTCAGCCAAATTCACAGATTGTATATTTGGCACTGCCTGTTTCATCCTGACCAAATTTGGCTTATATCGGAATACTTTATCATATAGCTGCCACAGAAACAATCTGATGCGAGTTAACCATATCTCAACCAAACTCACAGAGTATACATATATATGGGACTGCCTGTTACATACTGACCAAGTTTGGTCAAAATCTGATTACTATATCATATAGCTGCCATAGGAGCAATCGGATACAAATTAGCCTTTAGCATGAAAAACTTTTGTTTCTTAAGGCATCTCAACCAAACTGACGGATTTTATATTTGGCACAGCTCGTTACATCCTGACCAAATTTGCGCAAAACCAGATCATTATCACTGCGGACTGCAGTCCGCGCTAGGGACGAAAGCATCACGAAGGATGCGAAAGGCGACTAGCAATATATACAAGAAAAATTAAAAATTTGCTTTGACTGTCCGAGTAGGTCAAGTTATATACCAATCGAAATGCATAGTTTTAGCTTACAAAATTGCAGACTCAAATTTTAAGAAACTTACCTGGATCGTGAGATAAACAGGTGCTAATGGGTGGCAAAATGATGGCAAAATTATGCGTCGAATGACACCTCGGTCATCAAAATCCGACAACAAGTTCAAAAGATAAATAATTTCGAAAATGAGATCAAAAGTTTGTTTGTTTGCTGTTTATTTGCATCAAATCATTGATATATATTAACTTGTTGAATGTGGACTTATTCATGATCATAAATCTAGAAACGTTTGCTCTACGTCTTTTTCAAAAAATTGCTAGCTTAGCGTGAAATCGCCAAAACCCGATCAAATTGAACCCACCACGGTATCCAGTAGCTTCAAGTTTGAAGTCTTTAGCTTTTATAGTCTCTAAGATCCATGCGTTCAAACACACGGACAGACAGACGGACATGGCTCAATCGACTCGGCTATTGATACTGATCAAGAATATATATGCTTTATAGCGTCGGAGATGCTTTCTTCTGTCTGTTACTTACATTTCATAAAACCATTGTAATCTTTTTAGCCCTTTTTTGTTCGGCAATGACCGAGGCTTACATGACAGTGACTTGAGTTATCAAACATGGTTTCGAGAAAAACGCGTTTAAAGTTTTGACTTTTATATGAATGTGAATGAGTCACAAAAATGGCTATATCTTCTAAACTATTTCGAATTCTTGAAAATACTTCGGGAAAATATTTTTGAATATCTAAGCTAAAGAAATATGCAAAAAATTAAGCAAAGAATAAAATTTCTAAGCTAGAAGACCCCTTTAATATTGTTCGTCACAACATTGGATATCAGAAATTTTTGGGATTGAAGATGCATTCGCCTCTAGACTTCCACCTTGTGTAAATGTTTTTTTAAAACTTATCATAAAACACCAGTTCCTAAAATACTATTGAAGACGTCAGCAGACGCTGAGTCAACCCCTCATTATCGCAACAACTTTTCGTTTATCGTTGGCATGGCCTTGCTTACATTTTTTTAGTTATCTGCAGCACAGTGTGCTCGTGCCACTTCAGCAAAAATGTGACATAGCCAGGTATTTCGTGGGAAATCAATGAAAAAGCAAACCCTTCGGACTTTTGACTTACCCTGCAAAGGAAACCAGTCAACGTGGGAATCAATCAATTGTTCCTATGGCAGCTATATGATATAGTAGTCCGATTTGAACCAAATTTAGTAAGGATATATAGGACCACCCCAGATGCATACTCTGTAAGATTAGTTGAGATAACTCAAACAACAAAAATGTTCATACTAAAACTTGATTTTCGACTTATCGTTCCTATAGCAGCTATATGATATAGTGTTCCGATTTCAACCAAAACTGGTCAGGATATAAAGAACCATCCCAGATGCATATTCTGTAAGATAAGTTCTGATTCCTCAAACAACAAAAAAGTTTTTCTTACTATAACTTGATTTATGTCTGATCGTTCTTATTTGAAGATTGACGTAATTGTGAAGAACTAATTTAAATAAGAATTTTGTTCTCAGATTTTAGATTTAATTATTAATGTATAATATAGTTATATATTTACAATATCAAGTCTTCCTAAATAAAGAGGGTATATAGATGCAGTTCATGATCATTTCAGTTTTGGTTTATAAGATATTAAGGAAGGTATGTACAAATATGTATTAGGTTATCTAAGGACTTAGGCGCAAGGTATCTCGAAGTCATGCACTTTCGGCTGAGGGCTGAAACTTCTTAAATGAGTACATCAATTATATAAATATTTTATCTTTATCTTGCTGATTGTACATGTATGTGTTTTTTTTTCTGTCTGGAAGGGGGAGCAAACTAAAGAAAGACATTAATTTACGTAGATTGCGAGTGACATAATAACAAGACCTAGATAAGCTGTGTATATATAGGGTGTTTCGCAGACCCACGACAAAGCATTAGTTGACTTTATTCAAAGGCAAAGGCTACCTTATACTTCAGAACTGTTTACCCAACACGAGCATGATTAGTTTAATGCCGGCATTTGAGCACGACAGTTAGTAGGCAAACAAGAAAGAAATCATGACGCTGAAACGTATTCGTCAGCTACTTCTCTATGCGCTGTGCCTGCTAGTCATACTCGTGTTCTTTGCGCCAGCACAGAGCGAATCACGACGAGTGATCTTTTTGGCGCCCCCAGGTATTCAGCTTGGTCAGATACTAGCTACTCATGGTCTTGACAAGCCCTGTAAGAGATGCCATATGAGAGATCATCGTGGAAACTGCCGACGGATAATATCGTATAGTTTAGGTAAGTTCCGGGGTTATCAATATAATCAGTATAAAGTCTTAAATGGTCGTTCTGAACTTTTTTCTTAACATGAGTTGTACTTTTGGAAATTATAGATGGATTGAACTGCTGAATTAACAAGGACCCGGAAATTTTGTGCCCATCAACCGAATCTCTAACTCTTTCAAAAACACTACAACAAAGGGCACAATTTATTATCTATTCACTTTCAATGCACTATTTATTACATACATATATATTTAATTCGTTTTTATTTTCTCTATTAAATGATTATGGAATTTGGCAAATATTTTAAATACATATCTCATCCATAAATATTTCTATAACAGTGGTGTTTAAAATGTGTATTTTTGTGTATTTTCCTATCCCATGGAATAGAATAGAGTATTATCAGTCCGTCAGCCTGTCCGTCGGTCTGTTTGTACGCAAGGATCTCAGAGACTAAAAGAGCTAGAGACTTCAATCTTGGTTTGTAGGTTCCTGGATACCAGGCGCAGATCAAGTCTGTTTTTAAATTTAGATCGGACCACTATGTCGTATAACTGCCATAGGAACGATCAGTTCACTGCGGACTTTAGTCCGCGCTAGTGACGAAAGAATCACGAAGGGTGTGAATGGGGATTATCACTGCGGACGGCAGTCCCCGCTAGTGACGAAAGCATCACGATGGGTGCGAAAGGCGACTAGCAATATGTACAGGAAGAATGGACAATTTGCTATGACATTCTGATCAGAAGGAGTTGTATACCGATCGAAAAGTACGAGGTTCGTGAGATAAGCAGGTGTAAGTGGGAGGGTCAAAATTTAGATGATTGCAGCATGGGGACGTTGGAGCCTTTTGGTAAAATTTCTTACTATTCTTATCAAAAATACGCGTCGGATGACACTTCAATCATCTAAAGCCGACAAGTGGTTCGAAAGAAATTTGAAATTTTTAGTGGCCTTCCCAAAATGAGATGAAAAGTCAGTTTGTCTGTTTGTGAGTTTGTATCAATTCGTTGACATAGCTTAATAGTTTGAATGAGGACTTGTTCATTTATTCAAATGAGGCGAGCATACTCGACTGTCGGAGACCCCGTACTTACTATAGAAAAGCAACTCCTGATTAAAAGAAAATAATATAAATAAAACATTGTATCAGGAGGTATAAGACAATAGAAAATTCCCAATCTGCTAGTCTGATTGTGGTATCTCCAGAAACAACAAAAATTTGCATACTCAGTGTATATTTTCGACCAATCGTTCCTATGGCAACTTTTTGATATAGCAGACCGATTTCAACCAAACTCGGTCAGAATGTATAAAATAGCCCCAGATGCATATTCTTTTAGATTGGTTGAGCTCTCAATAAACAAAAAAGTTTTTCATACTAAAGCTTGATTTTCCACTGATTGTTTCTACAGCAGCTATATGATATAGTGAACCGATTTCAACCAAACTTGATCTGAATGTATCCAATATGCATATTCTGTTAGATTGGTTGAGATATCTTCTAAATTGTCTTTTTAATTAAGATATTTCTAAGTAATGTAAATATAACATTAATATAGATAATAATAAATATTACATTAATAAATCATATATATAATATAATATATAATAATATAAATAATAAATATAACATAAAACATTAATAATAAATATATATATAAAAAAAAAGAATCTGTACGTGATGGAATTCGAACCCGGGACCTATGGCCCAAATTAAAATTTTAGAAATAGAATGGACGCTCAATACATTGCGCCACAGAGTTCTTTTATGACTAATTGTTTATTGTAGGTTTCATTATTACTGGACCATAAGTCAAACTTCATTGTTGTTGTTGTCTAATTGTTGCTCTTAAGGCAAAGCAAATATAGGAAAATTTAGTTGTTTAATATCTTCGCTGTTTATTATCCGATCGCAAATATAAACGAACATACATATAAAGTTTTGAGTCTCTAGCTCTGATAGTCTCTAAGAACTAGGCGTTCTTACAGACGGACAGACGGACATGGCTATATTGACTAGGCTGTTGATGCTGATCAAGAATATATATACTTAATGGGGTCTACCACGCCTCCTTCTGCCTGTTACTTGCATTTTTTTTATGACAAAGTTAATAGACCCCTGTACTTTTTTTAAGTACGGGGTCTAATAAAATAAAAAAGAAGTATAACAAAAATATTTACATATTCAAGCATCTGTCTGCAATATCGATAGTAATATGCGTGCCAAATATGAAATCTGAAAATTAAAAAATGTTACGAAATGAATCGTGAATGAATTGTGTGCGCAACAAAAATAAAAATTACCGGAAATGCGCAATAACCCAAAAATTTAAACAACAGCTGTTGATTGTGGCATACACGTAGGTCGTGCATGATGGTGTATAATGGTTTCCAGGACCGTGGGCGGGTTAGCTGAACACAAATTTCCCACTATTTCGATTTGGCCATTCTCCTCTTACATTGCCTTTTTGAGTCTCACAATTTTATAAGAATAAGAAATCTACTGAAAATCGTGGTTGTCGGAGCTAGCCTTATAGAATATGTTGAAAATAAGAGAACGGCGAATTAAATTCAAGTTGAAGTCCAATCAAAACAAGGGGGCTCCGCCCCCTGCTTGCTTCGCTCGCGGGGATACCCTGTGCCCTGGGTCTCCGATAGCTGATACGTATTTTCACTCCGTTAGGCATGCCGAAGGTGTGATGATGCGGCATTAAATTGTTGACTATTGTTCGTATTACATCTATGTGATCTAGGGAACCGATTCAAACCAAATTACAAATTTCGAATCTGTAAGTTTGGATGGCCACAGATTTTAAACTTCTTTTGTTGTAAAAAGAGATAAAAAGAGCGGAAGCCGATAAGCTGTTTCCACACTTGTGTTATTATTCGTATTGAGCGCTGAAATCATGGAATCAATAAACAATAATAACACACATGCATGATAACAATCTATAAAACTTCTCAAGCATGCATGGGAATTAATTACACACATTTTGCCGCAATTAATACCCAATGCTTATTTAACCGTCTGTCTGTCCGTCTGTCCGAGTGTTTGAGCCAAAGGATCTCAGAGACCATAAAAGCTAGAGACTTCAAATTTGATATGTAGGTTGATGGATAGCAGGCGCAGATCAAGTTTGTTTTAAATTTTAGATGTCACGCCTCTTTCGCCTGCCAATCGCAAAAAACGATTATCAGACGCGATCTTTAATAAAAACACTTCTTATTAAACAGGAAGATAAGAAGTAAGCCAATTTAATGACCCTGAAAGTTTCAAAGCGATTGACTATTAAATAGAGAAGATATTTCAAAATTGCTTTTAATTCACATAAATCAAAATCATAGACATAGGCAAGTGCGAGCGAGATAGCATAAGCACATTTGTTTGTGCAAAAACATAACAGTGAGCACGTGTACGAAGAGTGCGAACGCAAATACGAGCGATAGGCAAAGTTATCGATATTTGGCTACAATTTCTATCCTATTTTAATATATTAACATGGTTTAAGCTAATACATATTTACGATTGTGTTAAAATATATGTATGTAGATATTAGTATGCATTGCAAAAAGCGATATGTATAAATGCCACTTTATAATTTTGCACCTCGACACCTCGACGACAGATCATTTTACAATACTGAAATCTCTGAATTTATAATAATTATTATGTTGAATAATAAGCTAGTAAGATCGCACATATGTTCAATAGGGTTTCAATTATTATCATTGTATTCAAATGCTTAACAAATTCTGCAAAAAGAATCACAAATATTAAAGCATAGCACTTAAATTTAAATTGCGCGCGCAATGCAGCAGCCTTTAACAGCTGATTTTGATGATTAAGAAGAGTGGGAGAGATTATTTGGTGTTGCCGGACTTCAACAAGCTGAGCAAATTTTAGATAATGGCTAATCTTGGCATGAGCAACATCGATTTCAGCGATTACGATTACGATTTACTACTTTAATTAAACTAAATACAATTTATTCAATCGGACCACAATATCATATTGCTGTCATAAGGAGGATCAGTCGAAAATAAACTTTTTGGTTGTTTGACAGATCTCGACCAAACTAATAGGATATGCATTTGAAATGGTCCTATATATCCTGATAAAATTTGGTTGAAATCGGACCACTATATCATATAGCTGCCATAGGAACGATCAGTCCAAAATCAAGTTTTAGTATGATAATCTTTTTTGTTGTTTGAGGTATCTCAACCAAACTAACAGAATACGCATTTGGGATGGTATTCTACATCCTGAACAAATTTGGTTGAAATCTGATATCAAATAGCTGCCATAGGAACGAATTTTAAGATAAAGTACGAAAATTATTGTTTTTTTTTAGAGATAAGTCAACCAAACTCACAGATTGAGAATTTGTAATTTGGTTTAAATCGGTTCACTAGATCACATATGTAAATGTAATACGAACAATTAGCCAAAAAGTTAATGCCGCATCATCACACCTTCGGCATGCCTAACGTAGCGCACCTACGTATGACCTATCGGAGAGCTAGGGCACAGGGTATTATACAGTCGAGCACACTCGACTGTAGCCGGCGTCCACTTGTTAATTAATTTTTTACACTTTTATTAATTATTTATATATTTATTTATTTACTTGCTTAATTATTTAATTTATGTTCGTAAATTTGTCACCTGCGTCCCTTTGAACTTTTATCTATTGCTCGAGCGTTAGGTTGGTGTGTAGGGTATCTCAGGCATGTGTTTTTTTACATCCTGTGCCCATTGAAAATGGTCAAAAAGGGTATAATGGTTTTGTGCAATGTATGTAACATGCAGAAGGAAGCATCTCCGACCCTATAAAGTATATATATTCTTGATCAGTATCAATACTCGAGTCGATTGAGCCATGTCCGTCAGTCTGTCCGTCTGTCCGTGTGTTTGAGCCAAACGATCTCAGAGACTATAGGAGCTAGAGACTTCAAACTTGGTATGTAGGTTCCTGAATAGCGGGCGCAGATCAAGTTTGCTTTAAAATTTGGATCGGACCACTATATCATATAGCTGCCATAGGAACGATCAGTCAAAAATCAAGTTTTAGTATGAAAAACTTTTTTGTTGTTTGAAATATCTCGACCAAACTAATAGGACATGCATTTGGGATGGTCCTATACATCCCGGTCAAATTTGGTTGAAACCGGACCACTATATCATATAACTGCCATGGGAACGGTCAGTCGAAAATTAATATTTAGTATGAAATTGTTTGTTGTTTTTTGAGGTATCCCAAAATGGGAATTTTATATTAAATCCGTTCAGTAGAGCATATAGATGTAATACGAACAATTAGTCGAAATTAAATGCCTCATCAAACCTTCGGCGTACCTAACGGCTTGCAAAAAGGTGTGGAGCTATCGGAGTGCCAGGGCACAGGGTATTCTACAGTCGAACACACTTGACTGTAGGCGCACCTCCACGCGAGCGAAGCCAGCCGGGGGTAGGCGAGCGAAACGAGCAGGGGGCGGAGCCCCCTTGTTTTAAACTTGAATTCCCTGAAAGAATATGAAGAATGATGATAGGATTAAGTGAATAAATGTTTGTTATTGAGTCATATGGGGTGACACAAAGCTGGAGTGACCAGTAACAGGGAGCTATTCGTATGTCACCATGATTAACTAATGGCAGGCAGGGCGACGCAGATACTGGCAGTCCGTCAGTACCGAATATTCTCTTCTTTTCAAATAGGACCGCCAGAAGAGATGACCGTTAGGAATTTCAAAAAAATGTTTGCTAACCGACTATCCGCTTATCGAGGGTCGTGCCCATTCCTGAAAAATAACTAGCTGGTAATTGATAACGCTAGTTTATAGCCATTTAGTGAATTAAATTGAAGTGTGATTTTCTCATGGACATGGACCCCTCAAACACGAAAATCGAACTTAAAATTTTTTCATGAAAGCGTTTTCGAAATATTAAATTTTTTCGAATTTTCGAAGTTGTTCCGACATTTCTGAGTATATTTCCAGTTCTATTCAACCGATTTGGTCGGATGTATAGGACCATCCCAGATACAGATTCTGTTAATTTGATAGAGATTACACCAAAAACAACGAAAATGTGTGCAATTAATCTAAATTCTTGATTAATAGTTCCAATATCAGGTATTTAGAACAACATTTTTATTTGTTTTTGATCTTATCTTAATCAAACGAACAGAATCTGTGTCTGGGATGGTCCTATACATCCTGACCAAATTTGGTTAAAATCGGTCTACTATATCATATAGCTGTCATTCGAACCTAACTTGAAAATCGATAAGAAGCTGAATTATTGCTTTTCACTGAAAAATGCATTACTTTGCAATTTATTAATGGATTTGCATAAAACCTAAGCTTTTTTTCTTTGTAGCAGTGTAAGCTTGAATCAATGCCAAAAAAAACAAATTTTGGTTTTGCGATTTCTATTTTTTCCAGGGCGATATGTGCGCCTTCGAACTCAAAAAAATGACAAAAACCCGATTTTTCGACCTTATTAAAATCGCTAGCATCTGAACTAATGGGCCGATCTTAATACTGAGCGAGAGAAGCTTACTAACCTTCAGTTTGAGTGCTTGCTTGATCAAATCGGTTGAATAGAACTGGAAATATACTCAGATATGTCGGAACAACTTCGAAAATTCGAAAAAATTTAATATTTCGAAAACGTTTCCATGATAAAAATTTTAAGCTTGATTTTCGTGTTAAGGAGGCCAATGTCCATGAGAAAATCACACTTCGATTTAATTCACAAATTTTTTTTTCATTTTGTAAACTAGTGTAATCGGAAGCGATAAAACTGTTGGCAAGTAACAAATGTCGCCCAACCTGAAAATAGGAGAATTGTTAAATGTCTGATGTAGTCCGCAGTTGCAAATGAGATTTTACCATAGCATGCAGTTGTCCCTGATAGCCAGAAGGTGCTACAATGGAACGTGTGACGAGAATGGTAGTCGTCTAACCGAAAATTGTCCTTCGGCTGGTCCCAGGATGGGCAGTAGGGTGCCCAAAGTCGACAGGCAATATTTGGCCAGCGATAAATTGGCGGTTGAGAGGGGGCGTCTGTGCCCAAAATCCGATTGGCAGTTGACCGAGCATCTTCTGGTCCCAGAATGGAATTTTCTTGTCCATAGCTGCGTTGCCGTCGTTGTGAGGTCAGCTGGTAAAAGGATAACATGTTAGTACCAACGAAAATTGTATAATAATTTATTTTACTTACCGTCTGAAATAGCCCTCCACCGAACTTGTATCTCAAAGGCACAAGAAAGGGGAAGCTATTTGCATTTTTGGTTGTCATCAAATAGTCCAAATTACTGGAGACGTTCTGGCGTTCCTAGAAAAGCAACAAGAAGGAAGCGTTGTAAATTCGGTCATGAAGGAGATGTCAGCATCATCTGATCGAAGCCCAATCGTGTTGTCATGTTCATTTCACCCTTTTTTTCATGTATGTGTGTCTGAAAATATAAAATAAATATTTTTGAATATAACTTTAAAAAATTAAGAAAAGGATTACAGGCGAGAATATTAAATTAAGGAAATCAGTGTATGCTTGGTAGTAATGTGAATACTTGTGATTATTTGTTTTATATATAATATATATAATACGAGTACTTATGGCTATTTATGTTAATTTATGCAAGTGTATGTTGTCTTCGGTTATTGTTTTCGCAAGATAGTTCATGAATGTTTTAAAGTATAAAATAAATTATAGTTGTGCTGTTATTAAGACTTCTAAAAAAACTTCTTAACAATGCCAAACAATTTTTTTTAAAATAAGTTACATATATATTCAACTTAATATCGTTCGTCACAAAATTGGATATCAGAAATTTTTACGCATGGAAATCTTTTCGTCACTAGAATTTTACCTCGTAAAGAGGTTTTGTTTTTAGAAAGTATCAGACGTTTTTCAATTTGTCTGTATCATGCCTAAGTACCATGAAAAAAAATTAATAATGAGAATAAGAACACATTAAATCAAAATGCGTTCCAGGAAGATCCTAAAAGTCCGACTCATTTGAATAAATTAAATACCGACTTCTTGCAAAACGAAAACTAACAATCTGGCAGCACTGGTTATCTCGAGCTCTAGCTGCTACGACACTTTGCTGTTGCAGTCTTCTATCTATTCTAAGTAAAATGTATATATTCAGTTAATAATAATAATAATTAATAACTGATTAATATCGATTTATTTAAACCAATTCATTAATCACATAATAAATAAAATTAATATAAAATAAATTTGCAGGAGGACCCTAATGTTAAGCTCATTTGAATAAATTAAAGCCCTCATTGTCATATAACAAAACTAAACTATGTGGCAGCACTGGTAATTTCGGCAGTGAACATGCATGTACATGCAAGCAATGTTAATGTATATATAGTTAACAGGTAATATCATACCGAAACGAATTTTCACAAATATTTGTCATATGTCAAAAAACGCGAAATTAAATTACCTATAACATATAGCATATTTTATAGTGAATTTCTACAAATATCTAAAGAAATCTTATTCCACCTGTAGCTTTTTACCTATTTACTGCAGAAAAAAAGATTAAAGGTGTTATGTATTGTGAAATCTAAATATGTTAAATGCATATCATCAGCCAATGTAATTGTTCAATCATATTGCATCATACTATGTTAATGAACACAATAATAACATGTCCAAATGAGTGTAGTATCCCTTGAATCGATCGCATATTTAATTTAAGTATGAAACACAGCATTTATAGCATATTTTATAGTGAATTTCTACAAATATCTAAAGAAATCGTATTTTACCTGCAGCTTTTTACCTATTTACTGCAGAAAAAAAGATTAAAGGTATGAATAAAAATTTTCAAAATACCTTTTCAACGATATATAGGACATATCTGTGGCTATCGTTCGGATACTATGGTGGTTTCAAGCTTAGCGGGTTTTAGAAAATTGCCGCAAAACCAGCGATTTTTGGAAAAAGTCGATGAACAAAATTTTCTAATTTTATTATTGGGAACAAATCCACATTCACACATTTTAGTTTTTTCAACGCTCTGATACAAACAACAGACAAACTGACTTTTCATCTCATTTTGGGACATCTGCTAAAAATTTCAAATTTAATTATCTTTTGAACCACTGAACGGACTTTTTATAATTGAGGTGTCATTCGACGCGTATTTTTGATAAGAAGCGTTGAAAATTAAAAAATTTTACCGAAAGGCTCCAACGGCCCTATTGGCTGAAATCATCTAAATTTCGCCCCTCCCACTTACACCTGATTATCTCACGAACCAGCTGTGTTTGCAAAAGTCAAAGTATGCTTTTTTGTAAGGTAAAACTATACCTTTCGATCGGTATATAACTCTGATCAGACAGTTATAGCGAATTTTCCATTCTTCCTGTATATATTACTAGTCACCTTTCGCCCCTTCATGATGCTTTCGACACTAACGCGGACTGCCGTTCGCAGTGATTATTGTTTTCCTGATTAAAATTATAGTTTGGCTTAGATTATAGTAGCCTTAATCGCAGTTGAAATTATAAACTTAAATCAGTAACAGCTTAATAAAAAATAACAAGCAACAATAGAATAATAACATAATTGATTAATATATAAAAATAAATATTAAAATATACAAACAAGTAAATATCAACAAGATGGTATTTTGTTACTTCTCCATTTGAAAAATTTTATGGTTATATATAATTTGTTTAATTACTTTTAAAATTAAGAAAGTGTTGGTGGCTCTTAAAGCGTTCGGTAAGTAGCGAGCGATTCGTGCGTATACAATTTATTTCGATAACTAATCAACTTAATTTTCCTTAAGCCTATGTCAACATACGGTGCCGAAGCGAAACGAATTCGCTGTTCTGAGCGAATGACGAAAGCTTTATTGCGCTCTCGCTTCGTCCTAAACCTAATTTACATTAGACTTCATGAAAATTCAACAACTAAATTAACTTCAACAAAATAAAATAAAACAATGTCGAAGTGCGGCGACACCATAGAAAAGAAATAGAAAAACTTTGGAATACTTATAAGACAGGTTTAGTAGTGGTGACTCGCAGAGAAGGAATAAGTAGCAGTTCGGGGGAAAAGAAGAAATCGGAAAGAAGGTTGATTCGGGGATTAGAGTATATCCGAAATAGAGTTGAAGAGTTTCTCGGCCCAGTGACTCGTTCTCAGTCCGGGTAACCAGACATGACATGGGAAACGCTGTCGCTTGACGTGTCGGAGAAGGATCAGGATGCGTCTCAACTCGGAGGAGCAGGTGATATCTTGGATAGCTCAGTCGACCAAGGAGCAGTGTACAAGCAGAGTAGATCCGCTGACCAGGAACAGCTGAGCAAGTTGTCTAAGACTCGTCAGTCAAGTGGAGATACGAAAGCTACACTCCTGACAAGAGAATTTAAGTCAGCGATTAATGTAGCTTTACTGCAAGCTCAGCAGACTTATCGCAGTTCTCTGACTAGCGAGCTGTGCAAATACCAGGATGAGATGAAGAGGGAGAAGCTCAACATCATGATGGACATTCAACGGATAGTGAAGCCGACCCACACGACGGTACCGCCTCCACTGTATCCTTCGCTGCCACCAGATCCACCTGCGAATCCTCTGACACATTCTACAGTTCCCTCGACGTTCAAGCACCACCACCACACATGGAGCGTTACAGCGGACGGCAGTCCGATACGCGCCCTCCAGGAGAAGATGCTCAGGGCTCATGGTCATACAGTGGAATGCCGGTTAAAGAATTTATATTCAGGATAGAGCACATGCAAAAAGTTTACAACTTATCGTGGTCAGATATTATCCGAGAGGGCAGAGCGCGAGACTGTTTCTGAACGCATGGATTTTCGGGAGCGAAATCAGCGGCCAGGAGAGTGTTGACGATTATCTCCTGGAGACGAAATCGCGGTTGTCCATTCCATTTTCGGATTACGAAACAATAAAGAACTACATTAGAAATGGATTTCGCGAGTGATTTATCCAATGTCAATCACGAACCTGAAGAAGCTGCGTAATGAAGGCCATGAGGCGGAACGATGGTCGGCAGCGCAAGTGGCAGGAGGAACAAGGCATACCATCGTGGGAAAATTAGAGGTGTCAGCGAGATACAATGGATGCACCAAAGACATCACGTTGAATGTGTGTCCGACATTACACCACTGTATCTGAGATTCAATTTTTGGCGCAAATTCGAGCTTGCACCAGAGATCCTGGGAGTAGAATCCTTAGAGCATGTAGAATCCAAGTTCATAACCAAAAGCTAGCCTGTTAAACCGCATGTTCTAAATCCGCAGCAGCAGCAGAAACTGGAGGAGGTAAGAAATCAGTTCTTGACATACGAAAAGGTAGGATTAGGAAAAACTCACCTGGAGCAGCATACGATTCAATTGACCAGTCAAGAAGCGTTTTTATCCAGTCTCGCCTGCAATGCAGCAGCTTCTTTTTGCCGAAGTATACGAGCTGCTGAGATTTTGCGTAATTGAACCCAGTGAGAGCCCTTGGTCTAATCGAATGATGCTAGTACGAAAGCCTGGAAAAAATCTATTATGTTTAGTTGCGCGAAAATTGAATACTGTAACAATAAAAGATGCTCGTTGCAAAATGTGGAATCGATCCTCAGCAGGGTAGATGATACGGTGAACATCAGCAGCGTAGACCTCAAGCACGCGTTTTGGCAGATAGAGCTGGATCCGAAAAGTCGAGAATACTTTCCTTTTACAATACTAGGACGGCTACTCTACCAATTTTGCATGATGTCATTCGGGCTATGTAACGCGGCGCAGCGTCTATGTCGGCTGATGGACAAAATGATTCCGTTACGGAGCAAAGTATTTGTCTATTTGGATGATCTCCTTAACATCTCGAGAATCTGGAAAGAACATTTGGGGTTATTAGGATAATCTTGCCATAGGTCTTGGGAAGTCAAATTCTGTTTCTGGTATCTTCGGTATCTCAGATACGTGATGGGAGATGGAGCATTGCGAGCAGATCCCAAGAAAGTCGATGCAATAATTCAAATTCCGGTTCCTAAAACAGTCCGACAACTGCGAAACTTTCTGGGCACGGCGAGGTGGTATTGGCGTTTCATCCGGCTTTGCATAGGAGTGGTGCTCTTCCAAAGGGACGACGAGGGAAGGGATTGGCCCATAGCATTTTTCTCGGCCAATCTAAAAGGAGCTCAGCTCAACTATAGCGTGACGGAGGAAGAATGTCTGGCAGCCGTATAGGCAACAGAACGTCGTAGGCCCTAGTGGCTCTACAGTGGCTTGCAACACTGAAAGTCTCTGTCATTACAAGTTTTCGATTTCAATGTGGAGCATCGCAAGGGCAAGAATAAAGTTGTGGCTAATAGAATGTCGCGTCCGTTTGATGTGAAGGAGCTCAACATGTTCGACTTTGAAACCACGGCATTTGAGGATGAGGAATATGTGGAGCGGGTGAGGGTCATACAGGCGAACCCAGAGCTGTTTCCAGATATGCGCGTTGAGGAAGACCTGCTGTTCAAACGCGTTTAGTTTGAGCGGGAGGACAGACAGGAATTCCATTGGAAACTGTGGATAACAGAAGCACTCACGATTACTCTTTACGAGCAGGCGCATGAAGGCGAAAAGACATGCAAAGGCGTGGCGAGAACTGCCCATCGTCAAACAGTTTTATTACTGGCCACGAATGACAGTACAAGTCCGACAGTTCGTTTTGAGTTGCAATGTTTGCAAGGAAACGAAACACAACACAGATACCGAATGGGCAAGGAAGTGTGTACTGATTAGCCCGTGCAGAAACTTTACCTGGATTTTTTGGAACCAGACGACGGACTAGTTTTGAATTCAATAAAAAATTATAATTAAACTTGTAAAACTTTCTTATTTATTCAACAATATTACTCTTATTTAAAACTATCAAGATTAATTTCAGCTTTGTGTTACTCTTCGTGAGTTGCTCTCGCTACTGTCTCTGCGGTTATATCTGTTATTGGAATTGCTACTGGCCATCGTGAGTTCCGGTTGAAGCACGTGTGACAGTACCTGTAGTTGTTGGAAAGTGGTGAAGGTCCAATGAGATAAATGTTTATATGCTCGATTCGTTTGTCGGGAAGGAAATGTCTCTTTTGATGTCTTTCCAGACGAAGAGTTACGAGTTTCACTGTAGCGCGCTTTCCTGGGTGCGATAATCTGTTCATGGAATTCAAAATTTGTTTACGATAACTGTGTGTGACATATGGACGTATGCGCCTCGGGAGTTCGTCGAAGTATAATAACGTATCTAACTCGCCGAGCTGAATCTGTTTTAGCTGTAAAGAAGAGCTTTCAATTAATTTCGTCAATTCTGCGTCCAATATTTGACTGAGAGCAAGCTTTTTAAATCTATATGGTCGTCGTAAAAAAATGAAGCTGAGCGGTCGAGTTTGCTTTGCTGTAGTTGTGTCTGGATTCTGTTGAAAAGCAAAAGTGAGTGGCTTGTGGTCGGTCATAATTGTACAGCTGCGCCCTTCGATCATGTGCCCAAAGTACTTAACGAATTGGAAAATTGCCAAAAGTTCACGGTCGTAGGTACTTTGTTTCTTCTGTGATTCCGATATGCGTTTGGAGAAGAATTCTAGCGGCTTGAGTGATCCGTTTTGAAATTCATTCAAGGCGGCGGCAACACATAAGTTGCTTGCGTCGACGTGTAGCATAAGCTTAGCATTGGCAGAAGGATATGTTAGTGTGGTCACGCGTGGCTTTTGTAGTTGCCCTTGCTTAAGGGCTGCGTTGGCTAATAAACTTTTGAGCTCGTGCGCCAGTGTGGGTTTCTTAAAAGCAATGATTGCATGTATCCGATCGTTGTTTGATGTGATGCCGGATTGCGTGAAATCCAAGGAAATCTACCTGCGATTGTCCAAAGATGAATTTTTAAGCGTTAATGCGCATTCCGTGCTGCCAAAGTCTGCTAAGAACATCTTTTACGTGTTGATACTGTTCGTCTGCGATTTGCGATGCGATGCAGATGTCATCTATGTAGACTATAATTTTGTTCATATCTCTTAACATTTGGTCCATACATCGCTGCAACGATTGGCTTGCATTGCATAACCCAAAAGTCATCACATTGAGTCGTAAAGTCCAAATGGGGTGATGATTGCGGGTTTGCTGCGATGCTCTGGAGCAATTGGTATCTGATGTTAGGCTCGTTCCAGATCGATTTTTTGTGAAGACTGACTTACCATTAAGTTTGTACGAGAAGTAGTGAAGGCAACGGATATCTGTCAGGCTTTGTGATATGGTTTAATCGTCTGTAATCTCCGCAAGGTTGCCATTCGGTTGGCATTCGGCACATTGCGCAATAAAGTCCCGATCCTTCTTACCTAATAAAAATAAGTTTCTTGCGCAGTGCCGAATGTCAAACTGTTTTTTTTTAGCTTAAGTTATTTATACGAAATCCCTTTTTGACCCTTTTCAATGGGCACAGGGCATAAAAATTATCAGGAGTTTATATAACAGGTAATATCTTCCAAACACTCCTGTGTCATACATCAAAAAACTCGAAATTTCATACTAAAACATATTAAAAAATTAAAAAAAACGTTGGAGCCGTTTTTTCTAAAACCGCCAAAAGGTGTGATAAAAAAGCTATTTTCGCCTGTAGCTATTTCCATATATGCTTTTGAAAAAAAGTTGAAAGGTATGCCTGTAAGCCTTTCAAAATACCTTTCCGACATATAGAACATATCTGTAGCTTCTATCGTTTGGATACTGTGGGTGTGTCAATTTTAGCGGGTTCTAGCGATTTCCCGCTAAGCTAGCGATTTTTCGATAAAGTCGTAAAACAAACGTTTCTAGTTTTTTGATGGGGAATCGATCCACATTCACAAATATAAGCTATTTCAACGCTTTGATACAAGCAAACAAACAAACATAAGGACTGACTTTTCATCTCATTTTGGGAAGGCGTCTAAATTTTTTAAATTCATTTATCTTTCGAATCAGTGGTCGGATTTTGATGATCAAGCTGTCATTCGACGCGTATTTTTGATAATTTATTTGTAGCATGACTAAATGCTGTCAACAAAATTAAATTAATTTAGGCAAATTAAACAAAGATAAAAATTAAAAAGTAATATAAAAAAATTAAATATAGCTAATGATTATAACTGAAATGAAAAAGAAGTTAAATTAAATAAATTTAAATTTAAGTTTAAGTCTGGGGTAAGCAAGAGATTATAAATGATCCAACATTTGTTGCAAGGATTAGGGAAAACCCAGAATACCCTGTGCCCTGGCTCTTCGATAGGTCATACGTATGTGCCTTAAGTTTGGCATGCCGAAGGTGTGATGATGCGGCGTTAACTTTTTGACTAATTGTTCGTATTACATCTATGTGATCTAGTAAGCCGATATAAACCAAATTACAAATTCTCAATCTGTGAGTTTGGTTGACTTATCTCTAAAAACAACAATAATTTTCGTACTATATCTTAAAATTCGTTCCTATGGTAGCTATTTGATATCAGATTTCAACCAAACTTGGTCTGGATGTAGAATACTACCCCAAATGCGTACCCTGTTAGTTTGGTTGAGATACCTCAAACAAAAAAAAGTTTATCATACTAAAACTTGCTTTTGGACTGATCGTTCCTATGGCAGCTATATGATTAAGTGGTCCGATTTCAACCAAATTTTATCAGGATATTTATTTCCCAATTGCATATCCTATTAGTTTGGTCAAGATCTTTCAAACAACAAAAAAGTTTATTTTCGACTGATCGTTCCTATGACTGCAATATGATATAGTGGTCCGATTGAATAAATTGTATTTAATTTAATTAAAATAGTAAATCGTATTTCGTAATCGTAATCGTAATCGCTGAAATCGCTGTTGCTCATGCCAAGAGTAGCCATCAACTAAAATTGGCTCAGCTTGTTGAAGTCCGGCAACACCAAATAATCTCTCCCACTCTTCTTAATCATCGAAATCAGCTGTTAAAGGCTGCTGCATTGCGCGCGGAATTAAAATTTAAATGCAATGCTTCAATATTTGTGATTATTTTTGCAGCATTTGTTAAGCATATAAATACAATGATAATAAATGAAAACCTATTGAACATATGTGCGAGCTTACTAGCTTATTATTGAACATAATAATTATTAAAAATTCAGAGATTTTAGTGTTGAAAAATGATCTGTCGTCTCTCCTGAACACCAGATGTGACCTGCACAGATTTTGAGGTGGCTGATCTGAGCAGTACTCTTTGGGTCCTATCAGAGAGGTAGGAAGAGAATTATAAAAGGAATGAAGGGGGGAAACCAATTCGGTCAAGCGTTAAGAGAAGAAGCTTATGGTTTACCGAGTCAAATGCTTTACTGAAGTCCGTATACATGACAGTTTGCATTTTATTGAGGAAAGCCTCATTTACCAAGGAAGTGAACTCTAGTAAATTGGTCGAAGTTGACCGACTCTTAACGAAACCATGTTGAGCAGGGGAGATAATCGAAATGCTGCAAAGAAGATGTAATTATTTGTTCGAAAACCTTAGGGATTGCTGATAACTTTGCAATTCCCCTGTAGTTCGAAATATCCGCTTTGCACCCTTTTTTGTGCAGAGGGATAATGAAGGATTCCTTCCATATTACTGGAAAGACAGTTGACTGAAGGGATAGATTGAAAAAAGTTAATAAATGGCTTACTAGGGAATTATAACACTCTTTCAACACACAGCTAGGTAGGTTGGCAGGGCCAGTAGAGTAAGAAGGTTTTAGTGTTTTAATGAGGTTATGAGGAATTTCTACGTTTGGAGCTAACGAAGGAGTAGAATTGTTTAGGATCCCGCGCAAATTGATTCTTGCAAAGAATGAGATAATTTTCATAACACTGAGAAATTTTAGACCCCGTACTTAAAAAAAGTACAGGCGTCTATTAACTTTGTCATAAAAAAAATGTGCGTAACGCCTCCTTCTGCGTGGCAGACTATAAAGTATATATATTCTTGATCAGCATCAACAGCCGAGTCGATATAGCCATGTCCGTCTGTCCGTCCGTCTGTAAGAGCGCCTAGATCTCAGAGACTATAAGAGCTAGAGACTTCAAACTTGGTATGTAGGTCCGTCTATATTGGAAGCAGATCAAGTTTGTTTTAGATTTTTGCCACGCCCCTTTGAACGCCTTAAAATCAAATAAATCTAAATTATTAGGGCAATTTGAACGATAGAGCGTTCTAATTAGGCATAGACCAAGCCAATATTATCCGCCATGTTTGCTAAAAATTTCATTGCGATCGGATAATAAACAGCGAAGATATTAATCTACTAAATTTGCCTATATTTGCTTAACCTTAACAGCAACAATTACAAAACAATTAGCAACAACAACAATGAAGTTTGACTTATGGTCCAGTAATAATGAAACCTACAATAAACAGTTAATCACGAAATAGCTCTGTGGCGCAGTGTGTTCAGCGTCCATTTTTTTTCTAAAATTTTCATTTGGGCCATGGGTCGCGGGTTCGATTCCCGTCACGGACAGATATTTTTTTTTTTAATATTTATTATTAATGTTATATTTATTATTTATTTATATTTTTTATATTATTTATTAATATAATATTTATTATAATTTATATTAATGTAATATTTACATAAAATTTAAATATCTTAATTAAAAGACAAAGAAAAATTTAAAGGATATCTCAACCAATCTAACAGAATATGCATAAAGGATACATTCCAAGTTTACAAGACCAAGTTTGGTTGAAATCGGTCCGATATATCATATAGCTGCCATAGGAACAATTAGTCAAAAATAGAGCTTTAGTATGAAAAACTTATTTGTTCATTTATATATCTCAACCAATTCAACAGAATATGCATCTGGGGTGATCTTATACAATCCGACCAAGTTTGGTTGAAATCGGTTCACTATATCATATAGCTGCCATAGGAACAATCAGTCGAAAGCCAAGCTTTAGTATGAAAAGCTTTTTTGTTTTATTTGGTTGAAATCGGTCTACTATATTATAAAGCTGTCATAGGAACGATTGGTCGAAAATGTATACTGAGTATGCAAATTTTTGTTGTTTCTGGAGATACCACAATCAGACTCGCAGATTGGGAATTTTCTTTTGTCTTAAACCTCCTGAAACAATGTTATATATATGTACAGATTTATATTTTTTTCTTTAAACCAGGAGTTGCTTTTCCATAGTAAGTACGGGGTCTCCGATAGTCGAGTATGCTCGATTGTAGCACCGCCCACTAGTTAATAGTGAAATTTGCTTTAGCTTTTGAATATTTTAAAAAGTTCAAAATAGATCCAGTCAATCGAAACATTTTTAAATATTTTGATTTTAAAATTTTAAGTTAATATAATCTAGGAGTAAACCAAGCAGGTTAAAGGAAACGGACTTAACAACACTAATAGGGATACAGACATCAAGAAGTGAATTAAGAGTATTGTAGAAGAAAGAGACAACTAAGTTCATATCATTCGTGTTATATATAATGAACCAGTCTGTTGCAGCAATCAGTTGGATAAGCAAAGTAAAATTTCCTTTGCGAAAACAACGGCGGTAATTTACTGAGGATGATAGAGACGTATGGTTAGTATTAAGGATAGAAAGTGAAAGTGCAAGTTTATGATAGTGACAATCTTCAGGCTAAACCACAGGAGAAGAACTAGTGACAGTAGCACTAGATTAAGCATCCCTTTATGATTATTCGATGTTGAATTAATTTGAAAAAGTGAAAGCTCAGTTAAACCGTCTAAAAAATCATGCTGAGCAAGGGGACTGCTGACTGAGATGTCTCATAAAGATTTAAAGTTCAGATGAAGTATATACGAGCAGGAAATATATAAGGTACGTGACGGAAAAGTAAACTTTACAGCAACAAATTTTATGTCGATCTCGTCTAAAGGTATTAAAATTCGATGACATTATCTCATTATTAGATATGCTTGAATTAAGCCAAGTCTCTGGAAATGCGATGATGTCAAACCCAAAAGAAGAACTATTTAAATAAAGATTTTTTAACTTAATAACTTAATATTAATTTGGTTACGGTCTAGTTTTTTGGGGCATTAATAAGTGCAGCTTGGGTCGTAGTGCTAGGAGTTGGAAGGCTAATGGGAGTGGAACGTGGTCTATTTTTTTGCTTGAATTCGTGAACAATTATATGAGGGGGCCAAAATTAAGCGTCGCATGTAATTGGAAACGAGTCGGAAGATACACTAATTTTAAAAGATGAAATTTCTCGAGACTCAGAAAAATTAAATTTACTAATAGCAACGTTAGCTGAAGATTTACTAGCGATACACGCAGAAACAGATTCTGTTGATGTGTCAGCAGACAGCCTAGAAATAAAAATCTGCTTACGAGGAGCAACAACTTTCAACAGAGGCGGCGGAGATGAAATAGGTGACTCAGAGCGACGATGGTTGCGTCGACCAAGAGGGTTTTTAGATGGTCTATTAGACAAATTTGTTCTTACGTCAGGCACTATAGTATTTAACATACTAGTTGAAGGGACAGCCTTATCAACCGAAGACGCGGCCTCAACAGGAGTTGTTGTGGTCGATACAGGGGCTGCCAATTGTGCCGAAGGGCTTAAAAAACTACCGGAGGAGTAGTAGCCACTGATGAAGATCTTGTAGCTAAGAAAGGGGAAGAAAGCTCAATAAATTTGCATGGCAAAGGTGAAAGAACTAATGGTGACATAAAATGGGGGGTTGCCAAATAAGATGTCCCAGGCTGGGAGGAATGACAGGCACCTAAGAATGAAGGATACAACTTTCTATTAGGTGGTGTCTTGAAATTAAATTCGGTCAGTAACTCCAAACTTCAATCGAAGTTACTAGAGAGTTGTTTAGAAAGATTGCGAAGCTTAAGGAATTGATTTTTCACGCTACTGTTCATGCGTGTGAAATCAAATTGTATATAAATACAAGTTAGACAAGACCAACGCAGTCCACCAATGACTTTTTTTGTCGTTGGAAAGGATTCTGACGAGGTCACGCCCAATGCATCATATTATCGCATAACCAACAATTAACAAACTTAAGTTTGTCGGTATCGCGAATGGGCTCATAAGCGCATTTCTTATTGCAGCAAGACATATTTCACTCCAAAGATTCCTACTGGGTAAACAAAGATTTAGTGAAAATTAACAAAATTGGTAATGTACACAACACAAGATAAGTTCGAAGCAAAAACACAGCACTGACGCTGAATTAGAAAAATTATGATATTAAAAGGCTTACAATGCACTATAAGAATTATTAAGCACAATAAGTTTGATAAATTAAATGTTTTGATAGAGCGCAAAGAAAACACGACTGACACAGAAATCAGTCAAACATAATAAAATAAAAAAATTTACCAAAAAGCCCCAACGTCCCCATTTGCTGCAATCATCTAAATTTCGCCCCTCTCACTTACACCTGATTATCCCACGAGCCAGGTAAGCTTTTAAAAGTCTAAGTATGCACTTTTGTTAGTTGAAACTATACCTTTCGATCGGTATATAACTTGTCCTGATCAGACAGTCAGAGCAAATTTTCCATTCTTCCTGTGTATATTGCTAGTCTCCTTCGCACTCTTTGTGATGCTTTCGTCACTAGCTCGGACTGCCGTCCGGAGTGATTGTCTGCTTGAATATATGTATAACACATTTGCCAGAATCAGAATCAGTGTACTTCTGGATGAAAGCCGTTTTGGTTGCATCGTATTTGTTAGCCAGTGTATATACCTGATACTGCGAACTGTTATTCCATCTGTATGAAATATGTAAGTCCGGCTGTTCTTTGCAAAATGATGGCGGCTTGACGCCTGAGTCTGGGATGTATCCTGTGCGCCTTCCCCATGAATGTTGGCATTGGTTCCGTCTTTCTGCTTCGTTGTTGGTAATTTTTAATACGTTGTATGAGCTTACAGTAATTCAGTAATCTTCTAAAAAATACCTCTTTACGAGGTAAAATTCTAGTGACGAAAACATTTCCATGCCCCAAAATTTCTGATATCCAATTTTGTGACGAACGATATTAAATTGAATACATAACTTATTCTTAAAAAAAAAGTTTGGCATTCGGCACTGCGCAAAAAAGGGTATTTTTATTAGTTAAGAAGGATGGGGACTTTATTGCGCAATGTGCCGAATTCAAAACTTTTTTTTTAAGAATAAGTTATGTATTCAATTTAATATCGTTCGTCACAAAATTGGATATCAGAAAATTTGGTTCCAATGCCAACATTCATGGGGAAGGCGCACAGGACACATCCCAGACTGGTGCTTCAAGCCGCCATCATTTTGCAAAGAACAGCCGGACTTACATATTTCATACAGATGGAATAACAGTTCGCAGTATCAGGTATATACACTAGCTAACAAATACGATGCAACCAAAACGGCTTTCATCGAGGAGTACACTGCTTCTGATCAGCGCAAGCAAAAAATTGGATATCAGAAATTTTGGGGCATGGAAATGTTTTCGACACTAGAATTTTACCTCGTAAAGAGTTATTTTTTAGAAGATATCGGACATTTTTGAATTTGCCTGTATCAAGCCTAACTACCATGAAAAACAAGGTGGCTCCGCCCCCTGCTCGTTTCGCTCGCCTACCCCCGGCTCGCTTCGCTCGCGAGGAGGTGCGGCTACAGTCGAGTGTGCTCGACCTATGACAGCTATATAATATAGTTCTATGATTTTAACCAAATTTGATCAGGATATATAGGTCCATTCCAAATGCATATCCTGTCAGTGTGGTCGAGATATTTCAAACAACAAAAAAGTTTTTCGTACTAAAACTTGATTTTGGGCTGATCGTTCCTATGGCGGCTATGTATAAGATTAAACAACAAAAAAGTTTTTCTTACTAAAACTTGATTTTCGACTGATTGTTCCTATGGCAGCTATATGATATAGAGGTCTGATCCAAATTTAAAAACAAACTTGATCTGCGCCCGCTATCCAGGAACTTACATACCAGGTTTCAAGTCTCTAGCTCTTATAGTCTCTGAGATCCTTTGGCTCAAACACACGGACAGACGGACGGACATGGCTCAATCGACTCGGCTATTGATAATGATCAAGAATATATATACTTTGTAGGGTCGGAGATGCTTCCTTCTACCTGTTACATACATTGCACAAAACCATTATACCCTTTTTGACCATTTTCAATGGGCACGGGTAGAAAAATAATTAAGAGAATAAGAACACATTTAGTCAAAATGCGTTCCAGGAAGACCCTACAAGTCCAGCTCATTTGAATAAATTAAATACCGCCTTCTTGCAAAACAAAAACAAACTATCTGGCATCACTGAAACAAAAGCTGTCAGCTGTGTGTTCTAATGTGCAGCGCTGGCACAGCTTGCATTGTTGCTGCTGCCATCATTCAATGCTAAGGAATTAAGATAGTCAGGCAATACGTCATATCTTGCCGACACGAATTTTCACATATATGTGTTTTATGTCAAAAAACGCGGAAATAAGCTGACTATAACATATAATAATTTCATAGTGATTTTGACTGTAGATTTTTTTTACATCGTCAATGAAATCTTAATTCACCTGTAGCTTTTTACCTATGTACTCCAGAAAAAAAAATATTACAGGTATGCCTAAAATATCTTCAAAATACCTTTTCACAAACAGATAAACTGACTTTTCATCTCATTTTGGGAAGGCTACTAAAAATTTCAAATTCAATTATCTTTTGAACCACTTAACAGATATTTATGATTGAGGTGTCATTCGACGCGTATTTTTGATAAGAATCGTACCAAAAGGCTCCAACGGCCTCATTTGCTGCAATCATCTAAATTTCGCCCCTTCCATTTACACCTGTTTATCTCACGAACCAGGTGAGCTTTCAAAAATCGTAGTATGCACTTTTGTTAGTTAGAGCTAAACCTTTCGATAGGTATATAGCTCGACCTGACAGTTATAGCTAATGTTCCATTCTGCCTGTATATATTGCTAGTCGCCTTTCGCACCCTTCGTGATGCTTTCGTCACTAGCGCGGACTGCCGTCTGCAGTGATTACGGTAATTCACAATTGTTGGCAATGCGAGTGTGTGCAATAAGCGTGCACCATTGCGTCAGCCAATTTTAGCAATTGCTTGCCTCTGTAGAAGTAGTATATTGAACGTTTCACTGAAGATTTTGCTTTTATTCGAACTTCGGGAACACCAATGCAAGACTTTCATATTTATTCAACAATATTACTCTTGCTTAAAACTAGCAAGATTAATTTCAGCTTTGTGTTACTCTTCGTGAGTTGCTTAAGAAGAAGAATGATTCACCAAACCTAATGCTATCGATATTATTAAAAATGGTTTATCGAGGTTGAAATTTTTGATTTTTGCAACGGCAATTCCTGTCCAGCGCCACTGTGCGTTGTTCAGCTTAGACACCAAGTCTAGCTAGTGGTGCCAGTCTGCCTCATCCTCCTTGTTAAGTAGACCGTCCCATCCAGTACCGGACCTCCACACGTTTTGCAGAATGATTTTCACATATATATTGAAAAATCCTATTATTTTGAGCGGGTCAAGGATTGACCATCCAAGGCTTTATCGACTGTGTCCTTGCTACAATCCTTGCTAGGCTTCCTTCACAATGCCAGAACTTTCTCTTGGACAACGTCAGGCGCAATAATGGGCTAGTACAGACTACTTTCTGGGAGTTTGAACTCCAGTGTCGCATATCAATTTCGCCATTTGCGTGAATTGTTTTAACTGACATTGCCAGCTCTGTCATTTCACAGTATCAACGGATTGCAGCCACTCATCAACAAACGTGTTGCGGCAAACAGCCTTCACTGCCTCTGGATAGTCAGCTTCGAACCTCTAAGCATTACGACTCAAGAAGTAGCTAGCCAGGGCTGGTGAACATGATGCTCCTAATGTCATGACCTGCATGACGTACGTTTCAGGCGGGCTGAACGAGTTCCCATCACGCCAAAGAAATTTCAGAGCTGCTTGATCCTCCGGAAGTACTTTGACCTGTTGAAACATCTCCTGATACGGCGATGAGAATGCCCATCAATGACTCTAGTGTGTCGGGACCCTTCAACAGCCAATTATTTAGTGAGACGCCTTGTCTTATGGCAGTTGCAACCTACTCTAAACGCGTCTTCTTCTTGTTAGGATTGGTAAGTGTAAAGATAGAAAGATACCAAGTTATACCAGCTCTCTATCCTCCAGTCGTCTGATGTATCTCTTTTGTTCATGACTGTTCATTGTTGCCAACATAAACTCCTCTAACTGTAGATCCTTTTACATCTTTGCCTCAAGGCATTGGAGTCCTTTGAGGCCGACTTGGTAAGAGTCTGGTAGAACGACCCGATCGAATTTCCAAAACAGCCCAATTTGCCATCGTTTTTCATTTTCATGAAAACTTTTTGGTTCTTCCATAATCTGCGTAGCACGCTCATCATCTTTGTACCTCAATGGACTTGACGTGTCAGTGATCCCTAATGATTCTAGGGAAAAGTAATTTTTTACGGCATCATCCATTCCGTGGGTCTCACTACAATGACAAATCCTATGACTATTCAGGCTTTTACGTTACTATACGGCTCAATTGACAATGCAAACAATTGAGACTCAAGACTCTGTTCTGGCAGATCCAGGTCAATCACTGATCTCACACTTTTCAAAGTGTATTGCCGTGTATCCAATTTCATAGCCAATACGTTCACATCCAGCGTCTTCGAATCTGTGATGGTCAGTTTAACAGAACATGACAACTTTTGTAATTTTAAGAATTGGTAATTACATACGTTTCTTAAATTACACTCTTATCAGAAATAAGCTTTGGTCAAACATATGCTTTGCGAGGTAAGCCGACCTACGGTAAGAACCCAAAGCGGGCATTGAGTTAACAGATAAGCTCAAAGTGGTAGATTTGGGAGCTTTCAGTCAATTACATGAGATTATATCACGCAAGATCATTCCACCGTTACTTTGGCTCTCGCTATGGCTTAAATCATTATGTTTCTTCTCTAGTTCTACCAGAACGCAGCTTGTTGCTAGGCGGACAGATTCGTCATTGAAATCACATCGGTCATTGCTAGAGATAAGCATAAGATAATATGAAGTGTCCGTGAGAAATATTAAGAACAAAAAAATAAAAGAGTTTAAAAAAATAAATTTAAAAGTCAGTGAACCACAACGGCAAGATCTGTTCTGTCAACCCCCACAATTAGTGGAATTTCTGAGAAAAGTATTCAAGAAGCAGTCTGTCTGGTAAGAATGAATTAGAATTCCTAATTTCAAATAAACTAATGCTAGAAGGCATAGCCTCAAACATACTTTTGTATACAAATGCAATGAGTAACACAATTAAAGATGTTATTACAAAGAAATTACCAGACCGAATTTTCATGACTCTTGCTAGATACGATATCACGACTATAACTAAATTAAAACAAGTAGCTCAGAGAGAAAGACTCTATGAAAATAATTTTTCTGACAGTACAAAGCCCAATACCCCAACTAAATCAAATGGTAGTGATGCTCGCAAGAATAAAGAACATTTTTCTCATCATTTCTATCCCGTGGCAAACCCAACAAATACGAATAATTTGACTCAAAATTTTCAAAATCAAAAGCAAAGCAACTCACAGTTGCATAAAGAATTATAACAAAGCTTCAATCAAGGTAGATATCAGAATCCGATGAACTACCAACAAAACAGAACTTCACCCAATACTTCCAATCCGCCTGTCAAAAGAAAATGCGAAAGTTCAAGTGGTCAATCCAAAATGGATACGGCTGAAAGTTTTCATCACGCATCACGGACCCAGAACAAGGAGAAGCCCCTTCATTCGATTAATTATGAATAACATTCACCTTAAATGCGTAATCGATACAGGATCCTCTTAAATTAATTGAAAAAGAACTTTCTGAATTTTACAATTCTAAAAAAACCCTCTTTACGAGGTAAAAGTCTAGTGACGAAAACATTTCCTTGCAATAAAGTCCCGATCCTTCTTACCTAATAAAAAAAATTTTTTTGCGCAGTGCCGAATGCCAAACAGTTTTTTTTAGACAACGATATATAGAACATATCTGTAGCTTCTATCGCTTGGATACTGTGACGGTGTCAATTTTAGCGGGTTTTACCGATTTCCCGCTAAGCAAGCGATTTTTCGAAAAAGTCGTAAAACAAAATTTTCTAGATTTTTGATGGGGAATAGATCCACATTCACACATATGAGCTATTTCAACGCTTTGATAAAAACAAACAAAAGGACTGACTTCATCTCATTTTGAGAATGCGACTAAGTTTTTGAAATTTAAATTAGCTTTCAATAGTCTTAGTATGTACTTTTGTTAGTTAGAGCTATACCTCTCAATCAGTATACAACTTGACCTGATAGCAGTCATATCAAATTTTCCATTCTTCCTGTGTATATTACTAGCCGCCTTTCGCACCCTTCGTGATGCTTATGTCACTAGCGCGGACTGCCGTCCGCAGTGATTAAAAATTTGTAATTTGGAAGTTCAAACAATAAAAGGAAATATTTGCATAAATCAGTGTATTTTCTTAACCCCCAGTAAACTTTGTCCGCAACATAAAATATTTTACATACACGAATTTTCAGAAAATTTCGATGTATTATTAGGCAGAGAATACCTCGAGGCTTGTATTAATTACAAAGAGGAAACCATAACTTTAAGCGATTACCCATTTATCATGAGATATAATCATGAAGAATTTTTAAAAGACAATACCGCATTCAATTGCGTTGACCCACTTTATATGGAGGATACCGCATTTGATTGACTTGAGCCGCCCGAAGACAAACCGTTTAAATTTGCGATCGAAAATGAATTAAATAAAAGCAATCAATTCAGATTAGAATACCTCAATGAGGAAGAAAAATGTAAAATAACTAAAATCCTTCATGAGCTTAGAGACATACAGTACAAAAAAAGTGAAAAATTGACTTTCACCAATACAATTAAGCATACAATCAAGCTTACAATGAAGAAAAAGAAAACCAAATGAAAGAAATGATGAAACAGGCAATAATCCGAAAATCAAATTCTCCTTATTGCTCACCAATTTGAATTGTACCAAAGAAAAGTGATGCATCGGGAAAACAAAAGTTTAGAATAGTAATTGACTTTCGAAACCTAAATGAAATCACAGTAAATGATAAATATCCAATATCCAATATCCCAATCTAGGACTTTGTGGTTATTATTGAAAATGTATATCAAGTTTTGCACACATTGCGAAACCAATGACTTTAAAACTCAAGAAAAATGCAACAATTGACATAAAAAACAAAGAATATGTCTCAGCATTTGAAAAATTAAGAATGTTTATTACATCAGTTCCAATACTGATGTACCCAAACTTTGAGAAACCATTTTCGTTAACTACAGGTACTAGTAATATTTCTATAGGTGCCGTATTATCGCAAAACCATAAGCCAATATGCTATGCTTCTACTTGCATTACTTCTAAAAAAAAACCTCATTACGAGGTAAAATTCTAATGACGAAAACATTTCCATGCCCCACAATTTCTGATATCCAATTTTGTGACGAACAATATTAAATTGAATATATAACTTATTCTTAAAAAAAAGTTTGGCAGTTTGAAAACATTTGCTGCAAATGGAGGCGAATTGATTTTAGTCGACCGAAAATTTTTGATTGAAAGCGCCTAAAAGTGTGCTAAAATCGTAAATTTAAATAAATTAAAATTTTAATAAGTATTTCAGACAATATTATTATTATAATTTCATTAAAGACAAAAAAGTATCAAATCCATAACTTACTTCGAAGTGCAGCTGTTAGCACCATGCTGAGAACACACATTTTTGTGTTGATCCCCTTCCACGAATATTTAATAGTAACTTCGTCCATAAACATTTTATGCCAGATTGTGCATACAAACTTTCGGATCGGAAATATTATAATTAAAAATTTCTGCTTGCTATAAATAATAAATAAATGTTTGATATACCAGAGAGGAGTAAATGAGAGCCGTTGCAAAAATATCTTCAACCAAGACAAAAAATCCTTACCAGAACTAATAAAGAAACAAAAATAGCTATTGGCTGGGATTTTTGCAATTGTGATATTAAGGGCACAGGGTCTTACCAGTTGTTCACAAAATTCTGCCGAATTATTTAGGTTTTCCTCAAGCTTTTGAATTGCTACAATTTTGTTGAACGGCTTTGGTGGTAGCAACAAACGTGGCTTATTTCCTTGGATAAGCTTTCGTTGTGCTATCATCTCAGTTAGTAAGCGAGCTTGGACCTTTTGATTTTCATCTTCAAATTTAATTAGGCGTTCCTTAAGATCTAAAATAATATGGCTTAGTTATAACCTTAAATTGCAAAGAGATACTTTTGCACCTTTATTTTCCACAAGCAGCATCCCAACATTTTTATTTAATTTTTTCAGCTGGTCGAACATTTAATTCTGCAAAACTGGAAATGTAGAAATTAACTGAGTTTATTTTCATTGAAATTGAGTTTTTGTAATTATACTTACTGAAGGGAGCCCACAATCACATGTTGATGAAATACACATATGTTAAGAACGCCCTTCTAACAGATTATTCTAACATTGATTATACTAACATTGAATTGATGCAAATATAACATTAATATAAAAAATCAATATTACATTAATAAATAATACGTCATACAAAGAATTATATGTGCATTACATTTTTTCAGAATTAAAACTCGAATAATATTTTTAAATTTTTTCTAAGTATGGGGTTGTATTAATAGCATGATGTAAGATATGAAAATATAAAAAAATAACAAATATTAATTAACTTGTAAGAAAAACCATATTTAAGATTATATTCATAGTTAAGAGTTATATGTGCATTCTTTGACTTTGGTCTCTCAAGCTTGATAACGTTGAGGTATTTACAGTTTTCTTTATGTTAATAATCAATACTTCTTCTTGTTTAAAACTAAATTGAGGAGATTCGGCATAGAATTGACTTATGAGTGTAGAGTAGATATGTCAATATTAGCCCATTCTCGTACTATTATCGTCTCAAGCTGTGTTCCGCTTTTGAAAACACGAGCAGACAGAATCCACCAAAAATTTTCGATGGGATTTAAGTCCGGACTCAATGCGGGCCACATCAATACAGAAAATTCTTTCTTCAAAAAAGTCTTTAGTAAACCGTGCCGTGTGGATTGAAGCATTGTTCGGTTGGTAAGTTCAATCATCGCCATAAATATTGCCAGCAATGTCTATTAACTCGTCGTCCAGAAGCTCTACATACATGCTGGCATTCATAAGGGTGGATATGAAGCACATAGGCGTCTTTCCTTTGTAGCAATACGCGGCCCATACCACCACCAAAACCTCGCTTGTAGCAGGATAGCCGATCCTGGCGCAAATCTCTCCAATATTTTTTACAGTTGTCTGGGTCATCCAAATTAAATTGTTTTTCGTCGCTAAAGACTATGTTTGGCCACTCTTCATCGCTGAATCGGTATCTATTATCAAATTCTAAACGAGCCTTAATAAGCCTCTCAAAAAGCTTTGGTTTAGGTACCATTGAGGTATGCTTAAGGTATTGATTTTCGTTTAGAATTTGAACGATTCTACTCCTTATTATTTGGAGTCCCATCTGAGCGCTGCTCATCCACTGCTAGACGTCGAGTCTGGCGTTTGCATCGTTCGTCGATGTGGGTCTTCTGTCCGCTACGTCGAGTTGTACCATTTTCTGTTGGGTTTTTCAGAAACCTTGAAATACAGTTCCTATGCCGGTTGAGTCTGGTTGCTATATCGGAGATCTTCGAGCCGCTTTCATGCATGCCCATGATAATTCCTTGCTCGTAATCGGACAAAATAGTACCACGAGGCATTCTAGTTTAAGAATAGTAAATAAATACATAAAAATATAAACACTTTTGGCATAACTTTGTTAAATGATATTCTTACAATAGAGATTTAATCGAATTTCCTCGAATTAAGATTAAACTGCTACACACTCAGCAAGAAAGATCAGCTGAAACTGTTTTGCAAATATAACTATTAACTACGCAATACCTAATGCACGAAAACATTTTCGAAGTTACTGTACCACGAAAGAGATAGAATGGCAGAATTTCGGTCGCATGGCAAACAGAAAGTACAAAAAAATCATTCTGCATTCACCAAACTTCGAAAAATTTACTTATAACAGTAAAAAAAACAAAAGCTAAAATGCATATATAATTCTATGTATGACGTAAACGAAACAGCGATATGTTCATTTCGTAGATCTCAATAATAAACCGAATAAAAAATCTAATATTTACATTGAATTGATGTAAAAGTTAGAAAAACATTAAAAAATCTTAAAACAAAAAAAATTTTTTTTTTTTTTCATTTGATTACTTTTGTGATAAGCTCATTCAATTGCTTGAAACTTCGAAATTACTAGCCGGAAAAATTAAAAACTGGTTTTGTTTTAAAAGTTATTCATTTATTGAAAGAAAAAAGCTATTTTCATAATTTTCAATATTTTTTTTAAATTAAAAAAAACAGCTTAAAATTAAAAATAAATTGACTAAATAAATTTTTTCAAATTTTTTGCAGATTTTTACTTTTTCTTTGCTGTGTTTTTGAGCAACAATCAGAAAATGGTTTTAAAGCTCTTCCGCTGCTGTTTCAGGTTGAAGGCGCGACATCAATCTTATAATTAACGTGTTTTATTGTGCCCTGGTCATAAATCTGGACTTATCTCTCTTAGAGTTAACTTAAATTCATTGCACATTTTTGTTAAGTATAACTTTAACTTTTTATGATCAATATCATTGCCATCGTCGCAGCGTGCTCTAGGAGTGAGTTAAACTCAACGGTTCTTACGTTGCTTGACCAAACCTCGAAAAACTCTGCGCGTGTTATTACACTCATTGCTAAATTGAAGGCCTTTGGGCAAAATTATATTGCTGATCCTGACTCAGAATGATTTTCTGCAAGCGATGTATGTTCTGGTTGATTTGAATGTGATTGAATATTGTTAGTTTTTTTCCACCAAAAATAGAATATTGATAAAAATTTACTTACTTTTTGGCACTTATTTCCAGCAAATAATAAAATATTTTCCAGGCCACTTATAAAGTCCCTTTGTAGCGTTAATGATAATCCAAGAATGATGGAAAACATAAAGTTGACTGCTTACAGTGACCACACGATCCAATTGAAAAGACTCAACGCACCGGTTCAAGACCGTTATCTTCTAAACTAACATTTTTTGATCTGTTTTGGGCTTGTTTTCGTACCACTTGAACATTTCTTAATTGACTTCTAAAAGCTCACTGACCTTAAAAATCTTTTTTTTTTAATTAAGTTCCCCTAGATTGGCAAAATCTTACACTGTGCGTCGGGAACTTAGTCCTCTTGGCTACAGAAGCCTACATTAACTCGTTGCCAAAATGCAGATATGTTAAGACTTCAGCGATTAATTTTTTTAAAGCTCTGCCAACACCCTTTTAACATTGAATCGTAGTAAATATCTTCTAAAAAAAACCTCTTTACAAGGTAAAAACGAAAACAATTCCATGCACATTCCAAAGAGATTTTTATAGGTAAGAAGAATCGGGACCTTATTGCGCACTGTGCCAAATGTCAAGCTTTTTTTTTTAAACCCCGTACTTAAAAAAAGTACATTAAGTCTATTAACTATGTCACAAAAAAAAAATGCGTAACAGGCAGAAGGAGGCGTGGCAGACCCTTTAAAGTATATATATTCGTGATCAATATCAACAGCCGAGTCGATATAGCCATGTCCGTCTGTTCGTCCGTCCGTCTGTAAGAGCGCCTAGATCTTAGAGACTATAAGAGACTCCAGACTTAGTATGTAGGTCCGTCTCTACTGCAAGCAGATCAAGTTTGTTTTAGATTTTTGGCCACGCCCACTTTGACGCCCACAAATTTGAAGTAACTTAATTAAAAAGACAATTTAAAAGATATCTCAGCCAATCTAAAAGAATAAGCATTTGGGATGGTTCTATACGTTCTGACCAAGTTTGGCTGAAATCGGTCCACTATATCATATTGCTGCCATAGGAACAATCTGTCGAAATGGAATTGAAAAGGAACTCTTAGCTATTGTATGGCCACCAAATACTTCAGGTCCTATCTTTTGGGCAGGAAATTCCAAATCCTCAGTGATCACAATCCCCTTATCTGGTTAAGCAACGTAAAAGAACGGAACATGAAGTTGTAAAGATGGAAGATCAAATTAAATGAATTTAACTATCACATCAATTATGTCCCTGGCAAACAATAATTATGTTGCTTGCAATATGTGAAAATGGACGCACTTAATGTGTAAGATTTCTGAGTCTTATCGGACTCTTTTCTGACACAGATATAGGTACTTTCGCCCTCCAAATGAAGCACATGAAACCCTCATAAGAGACACATTAAAGTTACTTTTCCAGTCACTTGAAGGGCTACTGAATCGCCTCCTAAATGGTTTTTTTCAGACTCTTATTGGAGTGCATATTGAATTGCAAAAAGTGCACTAATATGTGGGTTTTGGGCTTTAAAAAGTAAACTTTTTTAAAAAACGAAATTATTTTAATGTTTTAATAATATACATATATATATTTGACTTAAAAATTAACAAAAATGGGAGAAAAAAGTATGAAGAAGTCATATTTACATTCTTAAATTTAAACATATGTGTATATACATATATATTTTCTTAAAGTTTGTCATTATAATAAGTCTATTTTGATTTGTTATAATACTTAATCCTATCATTGGCAGTTTGAAACCATTTGCTGCAAATGGAGGCGAATTGCTTTTCGTCGGCCGAAAATTTTCGATTGAAGCCGCCTAAAATTTTGATAAAATCGTAAATTTAAATAAATTTAAATTATAATAAATACTTCAGAGAGTATTATTATTATAATTTAATTTAAAACAAAAAAGGATCATATCCATAACTAACTTGGAAGTGCAGTTGTTAGCGCCATGCTGAAAACACACTTTTTTGTGATGGTCCCCTTTCACGAAAATTTGATAGCAACTTTATCCTTAAACATTTTGTGCATACAAACTTTGCAGGATCGGAAATATTATAATTAAAAATTTCTGCTTCCAAAACTAATAAAGAAACAAAAATAGCTCTTGGCATGGTTCCTTGCAATTGTGATATTAAGGGCACAGAGTCTTACCAGTTGTTCACAAAATTCTGCTGAATTATTTAGGTTTTCCTGAAACTTTTGAATATCTTCAATTTTGTTGAACGGCCTTGGTGGTAGCAACAAACCTGGCTTATTTCCTTGAATAAGCTTTCGTTGTGCTATCATCTCAGTTAGTAAGCGAGCTTGGACCTTTTGATTTTCATCTTCAAATTTAATTAGGCGTTCCTTAAGATCTAAAATAATATGGCTTAGTTATAACCTTAAATTGCAAAGAGATACTTTTGCACCTTTATTTTCCACAAGCAGCATCCCAACATTTTTATTTAATTTTTTCAGCTGGTCGAACATTTAATTCTGCAAAACTGGAAATGTAGAAATTAACTGAGTTTATTTTCATTGAAATTGAGTTTTTGTAATTATACTTACTGAAGGGAGCCCACAATCACATGTTGATGAAATACACATATGTTAAGAACGCCCTTCTAACAGATTATTCTAACATTGATTATACTAACATTGAATTGATGCAAATATAACATTAATATAAAAAATCAATATTACATTAATAAATAATACGTCATACAAAGAATTATATGTGCATTACATTTTTTCAGAATTAAAACTCGAATAATATTTTTAAATTTTTTCTAAGTATGGGGTTGTATTAATAGCATGATGTAAGATATGAAAATATAAAAAAATAACAAATATTAATTAACTTGTAAGAAAAACCATATTTAAGATTATATTCATAGTTAAGAGTTATATGTGCATTCTTTGACTTTGGTCTCTCAAGCTTGATAACGTTGAGGTATTTACAGTTTTCTTTATGTTAATAATCAATACTTCTTCTTGTTTAAAACTAAATTGAGGAGATTCGGCATAGAATTGACTTATGAGTGTAGAGTAGATATGTCAATATTAGCCCATTCTCGTACTATTATCGTCTCAAGCTGTGTTCCGCTTTTGAAAACACGAGCAGACAGAATCCACCAAAAATTTTCGATGGGATTTAAGTCCGGACTCAATGCGGGCCACATCAATACAGAAAATTCTTTCTTCAAAAAAGTCTTTAGTAAACCGTGCCGTGTGGATTGAAGCATTGTTCGGTTGGTAAGTTCAATCATCGCCATAAATATTGCCAGCAATGTCTATTAACTCGTCGTCCAGAAGCTCTACATACATGCTGGCATTCATAAGGGTGGATATGAAGCACATAGGCGTCTTTCCTTTGTAGCAATACGCGGCCCATACCACCACCAAAACCTCGCTTGTAGCAGGATAGCCGATCCTGGCGCAAATCTCTCCAATATTTTTTACAGTTGTCTGGGTCATCCAAATTAAATTGTTTTTCGTCGCTAAAGACTATGTTTGGCCACTCTTCATCGCTGAATCGGTATCTATTATCAAATTCTAAACGAGCCTTAATAAGCCTCTCAAAAAGCTTTGGTTTAGGTACCATTGAGGTATGCTTAAGGTATTGATTTTCGTTTAGAATTTGAACGATTCTACTCCTTATTATTTGGAGTCCCATCTGAGCGCTGCTCATCGAATCCTCCACTGCTAGACGTCGAGTCTGGCGTTTGCATCGTTCGTCGATGTGGGTCTTCTGTCCGCTACGTCGAGTTGTACCATTTTCTGTTGGGTTTTTCAGAAACCTTGAAATACAGTTCCTATGCCGGTTGAGTCTGGTTGCTATATCGGAGATCTTCGAGCCGCTTTCATGCATGCCCATGATAATTCCTTGCTCGTAATCGGACAAAATAGTACCACGATGCATTCTAGTTTAAGAATAGTAAATAAATACATAAAAATATAAACACTTTTGGCATAACTTTGTTAAATGATATTCTTACAATAGAGATTTAATCGAATTTCCTCGAATTAAGATTAAACTGCTACACACTCAGCAAGAAAGATCAGCTGAAACTGTTTTGCAAATATAACTATTAACTACGCAATACCTAATGCACGAAAACATTTTCGAAGTTACTGTACCACGAAAGAGATAGAATGGCAGAATTTCGGTCGCATGGCAAACAGAAAGTACAAAAAAATCATTCTGCATTCACCAAACTTCGAAAAATTTACTTATAACAGTAAAAAAAACAAAAGCTAAAATGCATATATAATTCTATGTATGACGTAAACGAAACAGCGATATGTTCATTTCGTAGATCTCAATAATAAACCGAATAAAAAATCTAATATTTACATTGAATTGATGTAAAAGTTAGAAAAACATTAAAAAATCTTAAAACAAAAAAAATTTTTTTTTTTTTCATTTGATTACTTTTGTGATAAGCTCATTCAATTGCTTGAAACTTCGAAATTACTAGCCGGAAAAATTAAAAACTGGTTTTGTTTTAAAAGTTATTCATTTATTGAAAGAAAAAAGCTATTTTCATAATTTTCAATATTTTTTTTAAATTAAAAAAAACAGCTTAAAATTAAAAATAAATTGACTAAATAAATTTTTTCAAATTTTTTGCAGATTTTTACTTTTTCTTTGCTGTGTTTTTGAGCAACAATCAGAAAATGGTTTTAAAGCTCTTCCGCTGCTGTTTCAGGTTGAAGGCGCGACATCAATCTTATAATTAACGTGTTTTATTGTGCCCTGGTCATAAATCTGGACTTATCTCTCTTAGAGTTAACTTAAATTCATTGCACATTTTTGTTAAGTATAACTTTAACTTTTTATGATCAATATCATTGCCATCGTCGCAGCGTGCTCTAGGAGTGAGTTAAACTCAACGGTTCTTACGTTGCTTGACCAAACCTCGAAAAACTCTGCGCGTGTTATTACACTCATTGCTAAATTGAAGGCCTTTGGGCAAAATTATATTGCTGATCCTGACTCAGAATGATTTTCTGCAAGCGATGTATGTTCTGGTTGATTTGAATGTGATTGAATATTGTTAGTTTTTTTCCACCAAAAATAGAATATTGATAAAAATTTACTTACTTTTTGGCACTTATTTCCAGCAAATAATAAAATATTTTCCAGGCCACTTATAAAGTCCCTTTGTAGCGTTAATGATAATCCAAGAATGATGGAAAACATAAAGTTGACTGCTTACAGTGACCACACGATCCAATTGAAAAGACTCAACGCACCGGTTCAAGACCGTTATCTTCTAAACTAACATTTTTTGATCTGTTTTGGGCTTGTTTTCGTACCACTTGAACATTTCTTAATTGACTTCTAAAAGCTCACTGACCTTAAAAATCTTTTTTTTTTAATTAAGTTCCCCTAGATTGGCAAAATCTTACACTGTGCGTCGGGAACTTAGTCCTCTTGGCTACAGAAGCCTACATTAACTCGTTGCCAAAATGCAGATATGTTAAGACTTCAGCGATTAATTTTTTTAAAGCTCTGCCAACACCCTTTTAACATTGAATCGTAGTAAATATCTTCTAAAAAAAACCTCTTTACAAGGTAAAAACGAAAACAATTCCATGCACATTCCAAAGAGATTTTTATAGGTAAGAAGAATCGGGACCTTATTGCGCACTGTGCCAAATGTCAAGCTTTTTTTTTTAAACCCCGTACTTAAAAAAAGTACATTAAGTCTATTAACTATGTCACAAAAAAAAAATGCGTAACAGGCAGAAGGAGGCGTGGCAGACCCTTTAAAGTATATATATTCGTGATCAATATCAACAGCCGAGTCGATATAGCCATGTCCGTCTGTTCGTCCGTCCGTCTGTAAGAGCGCCTAGATCTTAGAGACTATAAGAGACTCCAGACTTAGTATGTAGGTCCGTCTCTACTGCAAGCAGATCAAGTTTGTTTTAGATTTTTGGCCACGCCCACTTTGACGCCCACAAATTTGAAGTAACTTAATTAAAAAGACAATTTAAAAGATATCTCAGCCAATCTAAAAGAATAAGCATTTGGGATGGTTCTATACGTTCTGACCAAGTTTGGCTGAAATCGGTCCACTATATCATATTGCTGCCATAGGAACAATCTGTCGAAATGGAATTGAAAAGGAACTCTTAGCTATTGTATGGCCACCAAATACTTCAGGTCCTATCTTTTGGGCAGGAAATTCCAAATCCTCAGTGATCACAATCCCCTTATCTGGTTAAGCAACGTAAAAGAACGGAACATGAAGTTGTAAAGATGGAAGATCAAATTAAATGAATTTAACTATCACATCAATTATGTCCCTGGCAAACAATAATTATGTTGCTTGCAATATGTGAAAATGGACGCACTTAATGTGTAAGATTTCTGAGTCTTATCGGACTCTTTTCTGACACAGATATAGGTACTTTCGCCCTCCAAATGAAGCACATGAAACCCTCATAAGAGGCACATTAAAGTTACTTTTCCAGTCACTTGAAGGGCTACTGAATCGCCTCCTAAATGGTTTTTTTCAGACTCTTATTGGAGTGCATATTGAATTGCAAAAAGTGCACTAATATGTGGGTTTTGGGCTTTAAAAAGTAAACTTTTTTAAAAAACGAAATTATTTTAATGTTTTAATAATATACATATATATATTTGACTTAAAAATTAACAAAAATGGGAGAAAAAAGTATGAAGAAGTCATATTTACATTCTTAAATTTAAACATATGTGTATATACATATATATTTTCTTAAAGTTTGTCATTATAATAAGTCTATTTTGATTTGTTATAATACTTAATCCTATCATTGGCAGTTTGAAACCATTTGCTGCAAATGGAGGCGAATTGCTTTTCGTCGGCCGAAAATTTTCGATTGAAGCCGCCTAAAATTTTGATAAAATCGTAAATTTAAATAAATTTAAATTATAATAAATACTTCAGAGAGTATTATTATTATAATTTAATTTAAAACAAAAAAGGATCATATCCATAACTAACTTGGAAGTGCAGTTGTTAGCGCCATGCTGAAAACACACTTTTTTGTGATGGTCCCCTTTCACGAAAATTTGATAGCAACTTTATCCTTAAACATTTTGTGCATACAAACTTTGCAGGATCGGAAATATTATAATTAAAAATTTCTGCTTCCAAAACTAATAAAGAAACAAAAATAGCTCTTGGCATGGTTCCTTGCAATTGTGATATTAAGGGCACAGAGTCTTACCAGTTGTTCACAAAATTCTGCTGAATTATTTAGGTTTTCCTGAAACTTTTGAATATCTTCAATTTTGTTGAACGGCCTTGGTGGTAGCAACAAACCTGGCTTATTTCCTTGAATAAGCTTTCGTTGTGCTATCATCTCAGTTAGTAAGCGAGCTTGGACCTTCTGATTTTCATCTTCAAATATAATTTGTCGTTCCTTAAGATCTAAAAGATCACAATATTCCTCTACTGAACCCTCCAAGTGGGTGCCGACTGGAAACAACACTCCAATGGTTCTCTCAGAACTAGTGTTAGCCAAGACTTCTGACCTCCGACATATAGTATGACTCTTCAATAGCCTTACTATATGCACGGAGGCTTCTGTCATAGTCCGAGGTAAAGAAGGCCGAACTAAGGTGTCTAGCGACCCGTGCCAATAGTAAACCTGGCTGGGGGCCCTCACCAAAAACAGCTCAGCCTTAAACGGAGCGTCCGGATACCTGGCGCACTCCGGACTAACTAGCCTTACCTGCACAATGCGGATCTCTGTGCAAGCTGACCATCCTTTCTGCGCCACTCGTGGGACTTTTAATATGAGCCAAAATAATATAAATAAAAACAAACTACATAAACAAATACACATAAACAGTAAGGAGAATGGTACTCCAAAAAAGTCCAATGGAATCTCAGATTCCTCCTCCTCAGCGACGGCAGCGGCTTTCAAGTCTGGCCAAAGCAAAATCGCGACGTCGGAGATGGTCACCGATCGAGGAAACGGTGCTGGTTCAAGCAAACCCGTAGTCCAGCCGGGCCTTGGGGTAGAGGGAGTCATCCTAGCGCCCTCTGTCACCACGGAGTCAGAGCGCTAAAAGCGCAGCTGGACCTCCGTCTGGTGCAGGAATGGTGGGGTAGGCTTCCACAGCCAGCACCGTGAAGAAGTTTTTCTTCACGAAAAAGCGAAGCGCTGGAAGAATCCTCCAGCGAATATCAACGGTACAGCAGGGAAGATGCTTCGCCCAGTTTGCCAAGGAGAGGATCCTCATTGGAGTTCTCGGCCGAGGTTATTCGGATGGGAGAATCCCCAGAAGCCAGTGGAAGTGGGTGGAGTCGGTGCTGGCCACCTGCATCTTCGAATTGCTGGAGAAGGAGCCTGGGCCGCCCTCTGTCTGCAAGGACGTCGGGTGGTACCAGGGAACAGTAAAGGTTATAGTCTGCGACGACATCAGGTCGGCAGAGCTTTTCAAGGCAGCTTAGGCAAAGTTTATCCATGCTTCAAAAGGGAAGCGGTTGAGTTGAACGAGGTCCCTGTCCGACCACGGGCAAGGATGTGGGTTCCATCAGCCTTCAGGGATCCCGAGCAGCTGCTCAAAATGATACAACGGTGTAATCTCAGTCTGCCCACTCATGACTGGCGAGTGGCCAAGATAGAGGAGATGCCAGGGCCGACTAACCAAGCGGTGATAATCCTAAATAAGGAGTCACGGGCCCCCATAGACGCGGCTGGAGCTGAACTTCGGTTTCAGTTCTGTCTTCATCCGCGTCTGCAAATTGGATGCAGCAATGGGGTGTGTTCCCGACAAGCCGGTCGAGGAGGACATCACCTCGGAGCTGGAAGCCCCGAGCGTCCTGAAATGGATGGCTATGTTTCCGACGAGTCCACAATTGTGCGGGACCTACGGAATCTGTGGCAGACGGGAGAGGAGGTCACCTCCGGCGTCGCATCCGATGACGAGGATGTCAACATTACAGTGGTGGAGGGTAAATCTTCAGATGTCGCTAAAGATTCTGCAGATAAACCTGTGCGAAAAGGTTTCTGGACTAGGATCACCCGAATACAAGCTGATAGTAGCTAACGCACAAGGTAACATTCGCACCTGCATACTTGCTCGAAAACATTTATGAGTACAACACGGAAGTAAGCCTGGAGCTCCAGCCAGCTCCGATCAGGTTACTGTCATGCTATATGGCAAACGACCAACTGGGCCCCCTCCTGAAGACATCATGCGAAGTCTAGTTAATGACTGCGTGGAAAATAAAATTGACCTAATAATAGGCTTCGACGCAAATGCTCACCACACACAGTAGGGGAGCTCAAACAACAATGTAAGGGTGAGTTACTTTTAGACTACCTCCTCAACACTAACCTAGAAATAGTAAACAGAGGAAATGATGCCACCTTCATTATCAAGAATAGGAAGGAGGTCATCAATTTAACACTCGTGTCTCACACTTTAAACGAGGTACGTCAGCAGAGGAACTCCCCAAGGGGGAGTGCTCTTGCCACTTCTATGGAACCTGGTGGTGAATAAGCTACTTTGTGACATAGAAGGAGGTGGCTGACAGATAATTGCCTACGCAGACGACGTTGCAGTGATCTTCACTGGAAAATATCCCAGTCTTTATGCGGTCTTATGACGGTCAACCTAAAAATGTTGGCCACCTGGGCCGATAAATGAGGCCTAGGGGTAAATCCTGATAAAACAGAAAAATTCCGTTCTCTCCTCCAGCGACAGTGCTAGATACTTGGGATTAGTACTGGAAAGCAATATGGAATGGAAACTAAACATACAGGAAAGTAGAAAAGCGAAAATCGCATTCTACACCTGTAGAAAGGCAATAGGTATTAAATGGGGTATGTCTCCGTATATCGTTCGCTGGCTTTACATAGCTATAGTCAGACCCATTCTGTTATACTGGATCTTAGTTTGGTGGCCTGCCCTTTCAAGAAAACCCACCTCAAAACAGCTAAACAAAATTCAGAGAATGGCGGAAGTGTGCATAACGGGTGCCATGAACACGACACCAAGTGAGGCACTTGACGCCATTCTAAATATACTGACAATTCAACAATGTAGTGTAGAAATCTCTATCCTGGCAGCTATTCGTCTCAGGGACACTAACCACTGGAGTGACCACTTATCAGGTCACTTCTCAATCCTCCTGCACAACAAGGATATCCCACCTAGAACGGACTACTTTATGCCAACCGAGCATATGACTACCCCGTTCCATTCGCTCATTCCTCGGAGAGAGGACTGGGCTGCCTCAGCTCCGGGCCAGCCCGGCGCCCTATTCTTCTACACTGATGGTTCTAAACTAAACCACCAGGTAGGAGGAGGTGTATACTTTCTACAACTTGGTATAAATCACTCTTTCAGAGTTTCTGCAGTGTTTCCAAGCCGAAATTTTAGCAATTAAGACTCAATCCACCCTACAATGATTTCTGCAGAAGCTGCAGGGATGAGGAGGAAATAGAATCTCCGGCGCACTCCTGCTCATGCCCGTCTCTAAGCAACAGAAGACTCCGCGCCCTGGGTAAACCCTTCCTAAATGACCTAGGCGATCTTGCCGCATTGTCACCATGCAAAATTGCCAAATTCATCCAGTCATCGAACTGGACTCCCTTCTGACTCAGTTATTTTAAGTCTACACGCAGGCAGAAAGGATTTACGGATCCGGGGGATCACAATGAGCCCATCCGGGCCTAAGTGCGTCGTTACGGTACCCTATCTAACCTAACCTAAGATCTAAAATAATATGGCTTAGTTATAACCTTAAATTGCAAAGAGTTACTTTTATACCTTTACCAGCATCAACATTTTTATTCAATTTTTGCAACTGGTCGTACATTAAATGCTGCAAAACTGGAAATGTAAAAATTAACTAAGTTTATTGTCATTGAAATTGAGTTTTTGTAATTATACTTACCGGAAGGATACGCATAGCTGGACATCAGCTGAGTATAGGTTGCTTCAGAAGATTCAACTTTATTCGCCGGTGTTGACGATTCCATTGACAGGGTATTACTGGCTACAAATTTTTCGATGAAGTCATTCATTGTCACGTCGAATGATACCTTGAACATAAAAATCCGTGATTCAGTGGCTCAAAAGATAATTAAATTTGAAATTTTTAGTGGCCTTCCCAAAATGAGATGAAAAGTCAGTAAGTCTGTTCGAATAAGAGATGGGCACGAGCCTCCCTTTGAAGGGTCGGCCCGGCCCAAGCCCGAAACAAATTTTTAAAGCCCGGCCCGGTCAAATTTTCAAGATGCACTGCCGGGCCCGGACCGATATTACTATAGAAAACAAATTTAATTTTTCCCTATTCATTTTGCCGCTTTGTCGCCTTTTTCTTCTTATAAACACACGTGAAATTAAGTTTGACAAACAAATTGCTAACTGTCATATCGACAAAAGAAATGTATAAATAATATTGCAGTGAATTATAGAAATATTTTTACCGATCGATATTCAAATCAATCTCTAGTTCGAATCAAAGCGTTGAAATGACTTTATAGTTTGAATGAGGATCTATTCCCTGTTTGGCAGGATATCGCTAAAATTGACCACCACAGTAACCAAACGATAGAAGCTACAGATATATTCTATGTATCGTTGGAAAGGTATTTTAAAGATCTTTTCGGCATACCTTCAATCTTTTTTCCTGGATCACATAGGTATAAAGCTGGAGGTAAAAATATTTCTTCGGCGATTTAAAATAAATCTTCACCTTAAATCACCATGAAATATATTATAGGCAATCTAATTTCGAGTCTTTTGACATATAACACATATCTGTGAAAATTCGATTCGGCAAGATATTACCTGTTAACTATAAATATGTACCTTTACATTGCTTGCTTACTACATGCATGTTCACTGCAGAAATATCCAGTGCTGAGAGATAGTTAAGTTTTGTTATGTGACAACGCGGGCTTTCATTTATTTAAAAGAGCAAAGCCTTCCTGCAAATTTATTTTATTGTAATCTTATTTATTATTTAATTAACGAATTGTTTAATATTAGTCGATATTAATCATTTATTAATTATAAATATTGTTAACTGAATATATACATTTCACTTACAATAGATAGAAGACTGCAGCAACAAAGTGTCGTAGAAGTCAGAGCTCGAGATTATGTCACTGATAGCTTTTGCGTTGGAGAAAAAACTAGTGTTGCCAGAAAGATTGTCATTCGGCACTGGGAAAAAAAGTGAATTTTATAAGGAAAGAAGATTCGGGACCTAATTTGTCACTGTGCCAAATGCCAATTTTTTTTTTTTTAGAATAAGTTTTATTTAATATTAAAACCATTCAACCCGTCGAATAGGCCGTCACGCTGGCTTGCACTGGTAAGTTTTGTTTTACAAAAGTACAACAAATATTATTACAAAAAAAAAAAAAACAAACAGAAGAAAAATGCTCATAAGAAATTAGTTAGTCCGTTATTTATCCGTCTGTCGTTAAGGATCATTCTTATCGCCGTCGTCCGAAATGAGTTAAAATCCCAGAACACAAGAACAAAGAAGGATAAAAATTGAATATATAAAAAACTAGGGGACTCCGCCCCTGCTCGCTTCGCTTGCGGTGCTACAGTCGAGCATATTCGACTGTCGAAGACCCCTTACTTGATGAAATGAAAAGAAATGAAATGTGTGGCAATGTGTGTATTCACCAAATCAGACCACATATCCACACTGGAAGAGATCGACGACCTGGCCAGCCAATGCGAAGCAGATGAAGGGCATCTACCTGATAAACTTCTGGAACGAGACAATAATCATCAACGGCAAAGAGTTAAGCAACACAGATATACAAGTCAATGAAACGGGCATACCGCTAATCCAGACAGCTCCCGTGGAGATTGAACGCTTGCGAATCTTATCACTGAAAGCGCTACAAGGGCTTCACATAGATAGCACTAAGAAACTGCGCAAACTCTAAGCCCACTCATCCATAAACAGGATAGTATTCATCTCATTAATATCAACTCTAGCTATCATAACGCTTACTCTTCATTGGTGTAAGGTGTAGAAAGAAGACAATAAACCTACAACTTGGGAACATCAATCCCGAAATAGCCAAGGCAACACCGACTCGCCCAGCAACCAGCCGCCGAACAAGCAATTTTGACGGCAAACAATTTTTTTAAGTACATTTGAGGACAAGTGTTAATGTAAGGGGAAGAGTTAAGAACGAAAATATTCCCAGATTCCATAAAGGCAACTGGAACAACACCCGGCCGTCAGGTGCAGTAGCTCCAATATAAATGAGCTCAGCGTCGGGACACTTTCTATAATATCCCCATATAAAACAAAACTTTTAAAAAATTTAAATTGCAGTAGGCATTTTAAAATCGAAGTTCGCGCCTTGAGGTATTTAGCCAAGTTTCAAACCATTTTCGATGGTAGTCTGTTGCAACCTGCAATGTCAATAAGTCAAGGCAAATGTCAAAAGTTGCACAGCAGAAGTGATCTACTTCTTTGAAATATTTCCGCTGATCTTTTCTTCTGATGATCGAGCAAAGGAGTAGACGTGTCGCTCCCAATAGAAGCTTAGAAATCAATCTGAGAGTTAATTTTTAATCAACCGCGAGTTTGGATCGATTCCCTCGAAAAACTCTTCTTTATCTGGATCGAAAATCGAAAATGTAATTATTTTATTAATTGTAAATTTTTACATTTCCTTTAACAATTTTAAACTTTATGTAGTTTTTGGAAAAGCAAAAAAAAAAATCAAGGGCAGCATAAGCCAGAAGCTTTTTATAAGCGCTTATTCCGTATTGGGCAAGTCGGCTAAAAAAATATTAAAACACCAGAAGAAACAGAGAAAAAACATTATCCAAGGTATGTGGTGGAGAAACAGAAAAAAAAAAATTAAATATCAAATACGTCGCAAACGGCTGATTGTTGGTCGTCATCCTTTTTCCAGCTTTGGTTTCTCATGGTCTTTCACATTTGTTGTGCGAAACACAGAGAATGACGAGAATAGGTGAGCGCTGCAGTTGGCCTCTGTTGCGCATTCTTTTCTTCCTCCAATTTTGCTATTCCCTCTGTAGCAGAGAAGGCAGTCCAGAAAACTATGGCAAGCAGTGTACGAGCAACGGGGGAAGGCAGCCGAAAATCTAAAATTTTAACTTTTAAAGAGTAAACGCATAGAAAACATAAACTAACTAGCCATCGAAAAGTTAAAAGTTTTATTATTTAAAAGCTAGAAAAGTTCGCCAAAAATAAATACAAGTCCAATGTAAAAATAGTTTACATCGATTATCCTAATATTTTTGTGTCTAAAAAAAAAAAAGAAAAAAGTGAAGTCAAAAGTGCAACAAGAAAAGAATTTGAAAAAGTAAATAAATAAATAAAATAAATGAAAGAAAAGTGAAGAAAATATTAAAATTATTGAAATCACTGCGGACGGCTGTCCGCGCTAGTGACGAAAGCATCACGAAGGGTGCGAAAGGAGACTAGCAATATACACAGGAAGAATGGAAAATTCGCAACGACTGTCTGATCGAGTTATATACCGATCGAAAGGTGTAGTTTTAACTAACAAAAGTGTATACTTAGACTTTTAGAAACTCACCTGGTTCTTGGGATAATCAGCTGTAAGTGGTACGTGTAAGTGTAAAAGTACGCGTCGAATGACACCTCAATCATCAGTGGATCAAAAGATAATTAAATTTGAAATTTGTAGTGGCCTTCCCAAAATTAGATAAAAAGTTAGTTTGTCTGTTTGGATCAAATCGATGATATAGCTTAAAAGTTTGAACGAGGATCTATTACCTATCTAAAATCTACAAACGTTTGTTCTACGACTTTTTCGAAAAATCGCTAGTTTAGTGGTCTTTGAAGATCTTTGAAGATCTTTTAGGCATGCCTTCAATCATATTTTCTGGAGTACAAAGGTAAAAGGCTGCAGGTGAAAATAGATTTATTTGGCGATTCATAAAATGTATCAAATCATTATAAAATGTATTAAATGTTATAGGCAATTTAATTCCGCGTTTTTTGACATATAACACATATCTGTGAAAATTGCATGCATGATCACTGCAGAAATAGCCATTGCTGAGAGATAGTTAAGTTTTGTTATGTGACAATGCGGGCTATCATTTATTTAAAAGAGCTAAGCCTTCCTGCAAATTTATTTTATTGTAATCTTATTTATTATTTAATTAACGAATTGTTTAATATTAGTCGATATTAATAAATTATTAATTATAAATATTGTTAATTGAATATATACATTTCACTTCAAATAAATAGCAACAAAGTGTCGTAGAAGTCAGAGCTCGAGATTATGTCACTGATAGCTTTTGCGTTGGAGAAAAAACTAGTGTTGGCAGAAAGTTTGTTTTTGTTTTGTGGCAATGCAACAGCATTTAATTGTTGCAATATTCCTAAAACTGATTTTGATTGAAATTTGATTTGTTTTTTAAATTTGGAGTATATTGCTAATCTTCAAACAAAGTAACATTTGCCAGAAGGGTATACAATTTTGTTCTGTTGCAAAAATAACCAGTGCTTCCAGAAAGTTTGTTTTTTTTTTTTTGAAAGAAGGCGGTATTTAATTTATTCAAATGAGTTGGACGTTATTAAATTGTATATAAAACTTATTCTTAAAAAAAGATTGGCATTCGGCAGTAAGGTCCCAGCCCTTAGTATGAAAAACTATTTTGTTTCTAGAGATATCTTAACCAAACTCACAGAGTGTGTATATGTGACTTCCTGTTACATCCAGACTGAATTTGGTTGATATCGGATGACTATATCCTATAGCTGTCATAGGAACAATCGGCTAAAATTAACCTTTAGTATGGAAAACTTTTTTGTTTCTTAAGAAATCTTAACCAAACTTGCATGTTGTATATATGGGACTGCCTGTTACATCCTGACCAAATTTACTCAAAGTCGGATGACTATATCCTATAGCTGCCATAGGAACAATCGGATGAAATTAACCTTTAGTATGGAAACCTTTTTTGTTTCTTAAGTTATCTTGGCCAAACTCACAGATTGTATGTTTGGGATTGTCTTTTATCGTGACCAAGGTTGATTTAAATCGGATGACTATATCATAAAGCTACCATAGGAACAATCGGATGTAAACCAACATTTAGTAAGAAACTCGCAGTTAAGCTCTTCTTGCCAAATCTCTACAAAATTAAGCTTTTTCCCACCAAATCTGACTATTTCCCGCCAAATCAGACTTTTTTCCATTTGAAATTGTGCGCTTTCCCCTTTGCTTACATCAGCTGGACTACTAAAGACCAGCCTTCCAATTCTGCGAGCGGAGCGAGCCGAGGGTTGGCGAGCGAAGCGATCAGGGGGCGAATCCCCCTATTCATTTTACAACATGTCGCATGCGACATTTTGTTTCATGATATATTTATGTTTTTTCTGTCTCTCTTTTTTTAAATTATATATCGAAAAAAGCTTGATAAACTTGTTTTTAATTAATATTCAATATATTTCTACGTATTCAAATGGTTCATGTAACAATCTTACTATCTTACTTAGTGTAATCGTTAGAATACAAACGGTCCATTTTTAAAGTAAATTTTTAAGAAAATGGAGAAAAAATAGAAAAAGTGAAATTATTTCAATGTATAATCGATGCGCTCATCATAGTGAATTTCTTCTAACGTATGTTGCTTAAATAAATATCATGAAAACATTTCTAAAAGAAAATTTCGCAAGATGTGCATTTTTGATCAATTTAACGTTTTTGGCCGCGGTTGACATCTCTGTGGAATTGGCCATATATAAAATAAAACCTATTTTGTATAAATAAGAAACACATTACTGCGGACGGCAGTCCGCGCTAGTGACGAAAGCATCACGAAAGGTGCGACTAGAAATATACACAGGAAGAATGGAAAATTTGCCATGACAGTCCGATCAGGTCGAGTTATATACCGATCGAAAGGTATAGTTTCAACTAACAAAAGTGCATACTAAGACTTTTGGAAGCTCATCTGGTTCGTGGGATAATCAGGTGTAAGTGAGAGGGCCGAAATTTAGATGATTGCAGTAAATGGGGACGTTGGGGCTCTTGGTACATTTTTTTATTTTATTATTATTTGAATGACACCTCGATCATCAAAATCCGACCAATGGTTCGCAAGATAATGAAATTTGAAAAATTTAGACGCCTTCCCAAAATGACATGAAAAGTCAGTCCATTTGTTTGTTTGTATCAAAGCGTTGAAATAGCTTATATTTGTGAATGTGGATCTATTCCCCATCGAAAAACAAGGGGCTTAACCCCCTGCTCGCTTCGCTCGCCCTGGCACTCCGATAGCCCCATACCTTTTTGCAAGCCGTTAGGCACGCCGAAGGTTGGATGATGCGGCATTAAATTTTCGACTAATTGTTCGTATTACATCTACATATATGCTCTACTAAACGGATTTAAACCAAATTCTATAATAATGTTAAAGACAATATAAAATTCCCATTTTGTGAGTTCTGTTGGGATACCTCAAAAAACAACAAACAATTTCATACAAAATTTTTATTTTCGACTGACCGTTCGTAAGGCAGAATATCAGAATATATGGAACCATTCCAAATGCATGTCAGTTTGGTCTAGATATTTCAAACACCAAAAAGCTTTCATTTAAAATCTTAATTTTCGACTGACCGATCCTATGGCAGCTATATGATATAGAAGTCCGATTTTAACCAAATCTGATCAGGATATAAAGGACCATCAGAAATGCATATCCTGCCAGTTGAGTCGAGATATTTCAAACAACAAATAAGTTTTTCATACTAAAACTTGATTTTCGACTGATCGTTCCTATGGCAGCTATATGATATAGTGGTCCGATCCAAATTTAAAAATGAACTTGATCTGCGCCCGCTATTTAGGAATCTACATACAAAGTTTGAATTATCTTGCTCTTATAGTCTCTCCGCTATCCAGGAATCTACATACCAAGTTTGAATTATCTAGCTCTTATAGTCTCTGACGGACATGGCTCAATCGACTCGACTATTGATACTGATCAAGAATATATGAGCTTAATAGGGTCGGAGATGCTTCCTTCTGCCTCTTACATACATTGCACAAAACCATTATACCCTTTTTGATCATTTTCAACGGGCACAGGGTATAACTAGAAAGGTTTGTTTTACTTTTTCGAAAAATCTCTAATTTAGCGGCAAATCGCTAAAACCCGATAGAATTCACACGCCCACAGTATCCAAACGATAGAAGCTACAGATATGTTCTATATGTCGTTGAAAAGGTATTTTGAAGGGCTTTCAGGCAAACCTTTCAACTTTTCAGCATAAAGCATCATATAGGTAAATGGCTGCAGGTGAAAATTGCTTTTTTATCACACCTTTTGGCGATTTTTGAAAAAACGGCTCTAACGATTTTTTTAATTTTTAATATGTTTTAGTTTGAATCAAACAATAAAACAAATATAAATATGACACAGCGTTTTCTCTGGTGTGTTTGGAAGATATTACCTGTTAAAAAAGCTCCTTATAATTTTTATGCCCTGTGCCCATTGAATATGGTCAAAAAAGGATTTAGTACGAAAAAATTTTTCGCTGTCTGAGATATCTCAACCAAACTGTCAGAATAAGCAACAGAGATGGTTCCATACATCCCCGCAAAATTTGGTTGAAATCGGAAATCATATAGCTGCCATAGGAAGGATCAGTCGAAAATCAGTTTTAATACGAAAATTTTTTTGTTTGTTTGAGATATCTTATCCAATCTGACAAATTAGACATCTGCGGTGGTCCTTTATATAATGACCAAATTTGGTCTACTATATCATATAACTGCCATAGGAACGATTAATCGAAAATTAGGATATGCATGCATTTTTTTAAAATTATTTTTGGAGATATCTCAACCTAACATAACCATTGGAAACATTGAGAATTTTCTATTATCTTTTACATTATGATCGAATTTGTTTTTTTATGGTACTAAGACTTGGTATAGACAATTACAAAAATTTCTGATATCTTCTAAAAACACCTCTTTACGAGGGAAAAGTCTAGTGACGAAAACATTTCCATTGCCCCAAACTTCTTAAATCCAATTTTGTGACGAACGATATTAAATTGTATAAATAACTTATGCTGAGGATAATGAGGATCTATTCCCAATCATAAAATTATAAACTTTTGTTCTAAGACTTTTTCGGAAAAAAGCAAGTTTAGCGGGAAATCACTAAAATTTGCTAAACTTAAAACCACCCTAGTATCCAAACGATAGAAGCTACTAATATGTTCTAAATATCGTTGAAAAGGTATTTTGAAAATCTTTTAGGCACATCTGTAATACATAGGTAAGAAGCTACAGGTGAATTAAGATTTCATTGACAATTTAAAAAAAACCTACTCTCAAAATCACTATGAAATTATTATATGTTATAGTCAGCTTATTTCCGCGTTTTTTGACATATAACACATATCTGTGAAAATTCGTGTCGGCAAGATATTACGTATTGCCTGACTATCTTAATTCCTTAGCATTGAATGATGGCAGCAGCAACAATGCAAGCTGTGCCAGCGCTGCACAATAGAACACACAGCTGATAGCTTTTGTTTCAGTGATGCCAGATAGTTTGTTTTTGTTTTGCAAGAAGGCGGTATTTAATTTATTCAAATGAGCTGGACTTGTAGGGTCTTCCTAGGACGCATTTTGACTAAATGTGTTCTTATTCTCTTAATTATTTTTTTTTATGCTGATTTTATTTATTTATATGTTGAAAATTGTCAAAAAGGGTATAATGGTTTTGTGCAATGTATGTAACAGGTAGAAGGAAGCATCTCCGACCCTATAAAGTGTATATATTCTTGATCAGTATCAATAGCCGAGTCGATTGAGCCATGTCCGTCTGTCTGTCCGTCTGTCCGTGTGTTTGAGCCAAAGGATCTCAGAGACTATAAGAGCTAGAGACTTGAAACCTGGTATGTAAGTTTCTGGATAGTGGGCGCAGATCAAGTTTATTTTAAAATTTGGATCGGACCTCTATATCATATAGCTGCCATAGGAACGATCAGTCCAAAATCAAGTTTAAGTAAGAAAAACTTTTTTGTTGTTTAAAATATATCGACGAAACTGACAGGATATACATTTGGGATGGATTACTATAGAAAAAAATTTAATTTTTTCCCTATTCATTTTGCCGCTTTGTCGCCTTCTTCTTCTTATAAACACACGTGAAATTAAGCTTGACAAACTTATCGATAAGTGTCATATCGACAAAAGAGATGTGTAAATAATATAGGAGTGAAATATAAAAATATTTTTACCAATCGATACTAAAATATTTTTTAAATCGTTACTTTTCGGGTCTACCGGGCCTCCGGGCGCAGTGCCGAATGCCAAACTTTTTTTTTAAGAATAAGTTATGTATTCAATTTAATATCGTTCGTCACAAAATCGGATATCAGAAATTTTGGGGCATGGAAATGTTTTCGTCACTAGAATTTTACCTCGTAAAGGGGTATTTTTATACCCGTGCCCATTGAAAATGGTCAAAAGGGTATAATGGTTTTGTGCAATGTATGTAACAGGCAGAAGGAAGCATCTCCGACCCTATAAAGTATATATATTCTTGATCAGCATCAATAGCCGAGTCGATTGAGCCATGTCCGTTTGTCTGTCCGTCCGTCTGTTTGAGTCAAAGGATCTCAGAAACTATAAAAGCTAGAGACTTCAAATTTGGTATGAAGGTTGCTGGATAGCGGGCGCAGATCAAGTTTGTTTTAAATTTTAGATGCCACGCCTCTTTCGCCTGCCCATCGCGAAAAACGATTATCAGACGCGATCTTTAATAAAAACACTTCTTATTAAACAGGAAGATAAGAAGTAAGCCAATTTAGTGACCCTGAAAGTTTCAAAGCGATTGACTATTAAATAGAGAAGATATTTCATAGGCAAGTGCGAGCGAGATAGCATATGCACATTTGCTTGTGCCAAAACATAACAGTGAGCACGTGTACGCAGAGTGCGAACGCAAATACGAGCGATAGGCAAAGTTATCGATATTTGGCTACAATTTCTATCCTATTTTAATATATTAACATGGTTTAAGTTAATACATATTTACGATTGTGTTAAAATATATGTATGTAGATATTAGTGTGCATTGCAAAAAGCGATATGTATAAATGCCACTTTATAATTTTGCACCTTGACACCTCGACGACAGATCGTTTTACAACACTGAAATCTCTGAATTTATAATAACTATTATGTTTAATAATAAGCTAGTAAGCTCGCACATATGTTCAATAGGTTTTCAATTATTATCATTGTATTCAAATGCTTAACAAATTCTACAAAAAGAATCACAAATATTAAAGCATAGCACTTAAATTTAAATTGCGCGCGCAATGCAGCAGCCTTAAACAGCTGATTTCGATGATTAAGAAGAGTGGGAGAGATTATTTGGTGTTGCCGGACTTCAGCAAGCTGAACAAATTTTAGATTTACTATTTTAATTAAATTAAATACAATTTATTCAATCGGACCACAATATCATATTGCTGTCATAAGAACGATCAGTCGAAAATAAACTTTTTGGTTGTTTGAAAGATCTCGACCAAACTAATGGGATATGCATTTGAAATGGTCCTATATATCCTGATAAAATTTGGTTGAAATCGGACCACTTTATCATATAGCTGCCATAGGAGCGATCAGTCCAAAATCAAGTTTTAGTATGATAAACTTTTTTGTTGTTTGAGGTATCTCAACCAAACTAACAGAATACGCATTTGGGATGGTATTCTACATCCTGAACAAATTTGGTTGAAATCTGATATCAATAGCGTAGTAACGAATCATCATAGTAACGAATTTTAAGATAAAGTACGAAAATTATTGTTGTTTTTAGAGATAAGCCAACCAAACTCACAGATTGAGAATTTGTAATTTGGTTTAAATCGGTTCACTAGATCACATATGTAGATGTAATACGAACAATTAGCCAAAAAGTTAATGCCGCATCATCACACCTTCGGCATGCCTAACGTAGCGCACCTACGTATGACCTATCGGAGAGCTAGGGCACAGGGTATTATACAGTCGAGAACACTCGACTGTAGCTGGCGCCCACTTGTTTAGAATAAATATTTCACAACAAAAAAGTTTTTCTTACAAAAACTTGATTTTCGACTGATCGTTCCTATGGTATAACTAGTGGTCCGATTTCAACCAAATTTAGGCAGGATGTCAGTTTGGTTAAGATATCTTAAGAAATAAAAAAAGTTTTTCTTACTAAAACTTGATTTTCAACTGATCGTTCCAAATTTCGTCAGGATATTTAATACTAACCTAGGTCCATATTATGTTAGTTTGGCTAAGATATATTAAGCAACAAAAAAGTTTTTCTTACTAAAACTTGATTTTTGGCTGATCGTTCCTATGGCAGCTATATGATATAGTGGTCAGATTTTAACCAAGTTTAATCAGGATGTATGAAATCCTCTTAAATGCATATTCTGTCAGTTTGGTTTAGATATCTTAAATAACAAAAAAGTTTTACATACTGAAACTTGATTTTCGAGTGATCGTTCCAATGGCAGCTTAATGATATAACTAGTGGTCCGATTTCAACCTAATTTAGTCATGATGTTAGTTTGGTTGAGATATCTTAAGCAACAAAAAACAAAAAAAGGCATATATATGATATAGTGGTCCGATCCAAATTAAAAAAAAACTAACTTAATCTGCGCCAGGTATCCAGGAACATACATACCAAATTTGAAATCTCTAGCTCTTATAGTCTCGGAGATCCTTTGACTTAAACAGACAGACGGACATGGCTCAATCGACTCGGCTGTTCATACTGATCAAGAATATATATACTTTATACGGTCGAAGAGGCTCCCTTCTGCCTGCTACATACATTTCACAAAACCATTATACCCTTTTTGACCATTTTCCATGGGCGCAGGGTATAAAAAGAAACATTAAAGAATCGGGGTCGATTCTTTATAAAAAAGGGAGAAGTTATCACCCAGCTCGGAAGGCAATTTTTATTGCAATTATAAACAATATTTCGGAATAGGTTTAAATTCCAAATGCTTAGCTCATTGACTCTTAGTAGAGCCTTCTCAGTCAACACCCTTAATTAACGCCCAGCTGCGGCTTCTATAACATAAAATAACATAATTTAACATAAACATAACAGCGCAACCACTTAATGCAAGGTCACAATTTTTATGCGCAGTTTTTAACGTAACATAAACATCAACATAACAGCGCAGCAACTTAACGTAAGAGATACAGATTCTCGCGCGCAGTTCCTAAAGTAAACATAATCATAGTTTGATTAGGCAGCCGCCCTCGCGAGCTTTTGCGCTTTTGAGTTTTAGAAAAACAAGCTTTAGTATAAACTTAACTGATCTGCAGCATAAGATCACAATTGTACTTAAGTTCTAACTTTGGATTCAAATAAATCGGAAGCATCTTGCCTCCCACTAATAAAATAATTTTTTATACCCGTGCCCATTGAAAATGGTCAAAAGGGTATAATGGTTTTGTGCAATGTATGTAACAGGCAGAAGGAAGCATCTCCGACCCTATAAAGTATATATATTCTTGATCAGCATCAATAGCCGAGTCGATTGAGCCATGTCCGTCTGTCTGTCCGTCTGTCCGTCCGTCTGTTTGAGTCAAAGGATCTCAGAAACTATAAAAGCTAGAGACTTCAAATTTGATATGAAGGTTGCTGGATAGCGGGCGCAGATCAAGTTTGTTTTAAATTTTAGATGCCACGCCTCTTTCGCCTGCCAATCGCCATAGGAGCGATCAGTCCAAAATCAAGTTTTAGTATGATAAACTTTTTTGTTGTTTGAGGTATCTCAACCAAACTAACAGAATACGCATTTGGGATGGTATTCTACATCCTGAACAAATTTGGTTGAAATCTGATATCAATAGCGTAGTAACGAATCATCATAGTAACAAATTTTAAGATAAAGTACGAAAATTATTGTTGTTTTTAGAGATAAGCCAACCAAACTCACAGATTGAGAATTTTTAATTTGGTTTAAATCGGTTCACTAGATCACATATGTAGATGTAATACGAACAATTAGCCAAAAAGTTAATGCCGCATCATCACACCTTCGGCATGCCTAACGTAGCGCACCTACGTATGACCTATCGGAGAGCTAGGGCACAGGGTATTATACAGTCGAGCACACTCGACTGTAGCTGGCGCCCACTTGTTTCCTATTAGTATTCACTAATTGGTTAATTTGTATGGAATCTACTCAGATGCATATTCTGTCAGTTTAGTTGAACTATCTCAAACAACAAAAAAGTTGTTTGTACTTAAACTTGATTTTCGACTAATTTTCCTATGGCAGCTATATGATATAGTGGTCCGATCCAAATTTAACTAGAGGGCTTCACCCTCTGCTCGCTTCGCCCGCGGTGCCACAGTCGAGCATACTCGACTGTCGGATCCCCCGTACTGACCATGGAAAAGCAATTACTGCTTAAAATAAAATAATATACATCACTACAAATATTGTTCATAAATAAACATACTTTTCGATCGTCCCTCGGAATGCACCACCGCATGTGCAACACTCATGTGACACAAAAGGGTCACGACAGCATAGAATTACCACACGGGTCGAAATCCCGGCGCTCAGCAATAATAAGATCAAGATAACATACGCGAGCCTACATGCATGAGGGAGTAGATAAGAATGTGAAGCACAAGGAGTAAAACATAATTATCAGATAGATAATACGTAAGACAAGATCAGACTAGACAATCAGATCAGACAATGAGTAAAAAAGAACCAAAAATAATCTAACAACTACTGTCGACTCTATCTAAATTTGTGCATAAGACAATACAATAAGTAGGAAGTCAGGAATACATTAATACTATATCTAACTCTGTTTGTTAACTAGTACATAAGATATCCTTATAAAAACACATACAATACACTAAACGATGTCAGTTCTTAACTTTAACTCGGGTGTCTTACTTAGGGATTGGCCCGCGTGCGAGACATTAAGATTCACGGTTGCAACTAACGTTGCGACAGAAACTTAGTACATTTGCATGCAACCTAGCTCAGTGACTGCCAACTACGCTCGACTGCAGCATGGGATTGGACGAACGGCGGTGGAGCAAAAAACATCAAGCGACGCTGGAAATAGAGCGGCAAGGGAATCAGCAACTGAGAGACGCAGGAAAAGAGCGACGCGGGATCAGAGCTGATTTAAAAAAAAAGCAAAGACAATTTTTTAACGGTGAGAGTCAGCAACTGGACCATGCGGGAAAAAGAGTTGCATGGGATCAGAGCTGATAATTAAAACAAGGGGGCTCCGACTACAGTCGAGTGTGCTCGAAGGTGTGATGATGCGGCATCAACCTTTTGACTAATTGTTCGTATTACATCTATGTGATCTAGTGAACCGATTTAAACCAAATTACTAATTCTGAATCTGTGAGTTTGGTTGACTTATCTCTAAAAACAACAATAATGTTCGTAATATTTCTTAAAATTCGTTCCTATGGCAGCTATTTGATATCCGATTTCATCCAAACTTGGTCAGGATCTAGAATTTCAAATGCGTATTCTGTTAGCTTGGATGAGATACCTCAAACAACAAAAAAGTTTATCATACTTAAACTTGAATTTCGACTAATCGATCCTATGGCAGCTATATCACATAGTGTTTCGATGTTAACCTTGCTTAGTCAGGATGTATGGGACTATCCCACATGCATATTGTCTCAGTTTGGCTGACATATCTCAAGCAACAAAAAAGTTTTTCATACCAAAACTAGATTTTCGACTGATCGTTCCTATGGCAGCTATATTATATAGTCTTCCGATTTTAACCAAGTTTAGTCAGGATGTATAGGACTATCCCACATGCATATTGTCTCAGTTTGGCTTACACATCTCAAGCAACAAACAAATTTTTCATACCAAAACTTGATTTTCCACTGATCGTTCCTATGGCAGCTTTATGATATAGTAGACTGATTTTAACCAATTTTGGTCAGGATGTATGGAACTATCCTACATGCATATTGTCTTACTTTGGCTGAGATATCTTAAGCAACAATAAAGTTTTTCATACTAAAACTTGATTTGCGACTGATCGTTCCTATGGCAGCTATATGATATAGTAGCCCGATTTTAACCAAGTCTGGTCAGGATGTATGGGACCACCTCATATGCATATTCTATTAGTTTGATTTAGATATCTTGAACAACAAAAAAGTTTTTCATACTAAAACTTGATTTTCGACTGATCGTTCCTATGGCAGCCATATGATATAGTGGTCCGATTTTAACCAAATCTGATCAGGATATAAAGGACCATCCCAAATGCATATCCTATAAGTTTGGTCGGGATATTTCAAACAACAAAAAAGCTTTTCATATTAAAACTTGATTTTCGACTGATCGTTCCTATGGCAGCTATATGATATAGTAGTCCGATTTGAACCAAACTTGATCAGAATATAGAGGACCATCCCAAATGCATATCCTATTAGTTTGGTCGAGATATTTCAAACAACAAAAATGTTTTTCTTACTAAAACTTTTTCGACTGATCGTTCCTATGGCAGCTATATGATATAATGGTCCGATTCAAATTTAAAAACAAACTTGATCTGGGCCCGCTATCCAAGAATCTACATACCAAGTTTGAATTCTCTAGCTCTTATAGTCTCTGAGATCCTTTGGCTCAAACACACGGACAGACAGACGGACACGGCTCAATCGACTCGACTATTGATACTGATCAAGAATATATATACTTTATAGGGTTGGAGATGTTTCCTTCTGCCTGTTACATACATTGCACAAAACCATTATACCCTTTTTGACCATTTTCAATGGGCACAGGGTATAAAAAGGAAAAGAACTGCGCGGAATCAGAGTTGGAGCCCATAATAAGCGGCGCACAAAAAAAACAAAAAAAAAGTTGTTCGTACTAAAACTTAATTTCGACTGATTGTTTCTGTGGCAGCTATATGATATAGTAGACCGATTTATACTAAATTTGGGCAGGATGTATAGGACCTTTCCACATGCATATTCTGTCAATTTGGTTGAGATATCTCAAACAACAAAAAAGTTTTTCGTTCTAAAACTTGATTTTTGACTGATCGTTCCTATTTCAGCTATATGATATAGTAGACCGATTTTAACCAAGTTGGGTCAGGAAGTATGAGACCATCCCAAATGCGTATTCTGTTAGTTTGGCTTAGATATCTCAAACAACAGAAAAGTTTACCATACTAAAACTTGATTTGACTGATCGTTCGTATGGCAGCTATGTCATATAGTGCTTCGATTTTAGCCAAGTTTGGTCGGGATGTATGGGATCATCTCATATGCATATGCTGTCAGTTTTGTTGAGATATCTTAAACAACAAAAAAGTTTTTCATATTAAAACTTGATTTTGGGCTGATCGTTCCTATGACAGCTATATGCTATAGTGGTCCGATTTCAACCAAGTTTGATCAGAATCTATAAGACCATCCCAAATGTATATCCTGACAGTTTCGTCGATATATCTTAAACAACAAAAAAAAATTTCATACTAAAACTTGATTTTGGACTGATCGTTCCTAGTGCAGCTATATGATATAGTGGTCTGATCCAAATTTTAAAACAAACTTGATCTGCGCCCGGTATCCAGTAACTTACATACCAAGTTTAAAGTCTCTAGCTATTATAGTCTCTGTGATCCTTTGGCTCAAACACACGGACAGACAAACAGACATGGCTCAACCGACTCGGCTATTGATGCTGATCAAGAATATATATACTTTATAGGGTCGGAAACCATTATACCCATTTTCAATGGGCACAGGGTATAAAAACAACCCTCAAAAGAAGGTGACTCTGCGAAACCACAGAGGATAACAAGGGGGCTCTGCCCCAAGCTCGCTTCGCTCGCTTACCCTGTGCCCTGGCTCTCCGATATCTCATACATATTTGCACTCCGTTAGGCACGCCGAAGGTGTGATGATGCGGCAGTAACTTTTTGACTAATTGTTCGTATGACATCTAAGTGATCTAGTGAACCGATTTAAGCCAAATTACAAATTCCGAAGCATTGAGTTTGCTTGACTTATTTCTAAAAACAACTATAATTTTCGAACTATATCTTAAAATTCGTTCGTATGGCAGCTATTTGATATCTGATTTCAACCAAACTTGGTCATATTGTGTCAGTTTGGTTGAGATATCTCAAACAAAAAAAAAGTTGTTCGTACTAAAACTTGATTTCGACTGATTTTTCCTGTGGCAGCTATATGATATAGTAGACCGATTTCAACTAAATCTGGGCAGGACGTGTAGGACCCTCCCACATTCATGCTGTGTCAGTTTGGTTGAGATATCTCAAGCAACAAAAAAGTTTTTCGTTCTAAAACTTGATTTTCGACTTGGCTCAATCGACGTGGCTATTGATGCTGATCAAGAATATATATACTTTATAGGGTCGGAGAAGCTTCCTTCTGTCTGTTACTGTAACGGCTGCGTTGGCGGGCCTTTTGAATCGTAACGATTATTCATAGCAGTCAGCTTTTGCATTATCGCTTTCGGCGGCGACAAGGTTGCCACTGCGATAAAGCGCCTGCGCATCCGTTCGCAGCGCTGCTACGATCGGCATGATGAAAGCTCTGCCGACCTATAAATAGTGCCTAGGTCCCTATAATCATTTTTTTGCATTTCCGCTCCAACGTCTTCAACTGCATTGCTGCAGAAAAAAGTTAAGAAATTCTATAAACGTGACAAGTGGAAAAAAATTATTTTTTAAATATAACAAGGGGGCTCCGGCTACAGTCGATTATGCTCGACTGTAGAATACCCTGTGCCCTGGCTCTCCGATAGGTCATACGTATGTGGGCTACGTTAGGCATGCCGAAGGTGTGATGATGCGGCATTAACTTTTTGACGAATTGTTCGTATTACATCTATGTGATCTAGTGAACCGATTTAAACCAAATTACAATTTCTGAATCTGTGAGTTTGGTTGACTTATCTCTAAAAACAACAATAATTTTCGTACTTTATCTTAAAATTCGTTTGCAGCTATTTGATATCAGATTTCAACCAAACTTGGTCAGGATGTAGAATACCATACCAAATGCGTATTCTGTTAGTTTGGTTGAGATACCTCAAACAACAAAAAAGTTTATCATACTAAAACTTGATTTTGGACTGATCGTTCCTATGGCAGCTATATAATATAGTGGTCCGATTTAAACCAAATTTTATCAGAATATAAG